>VDFB02350844.1:0-18430 GCA_007258455.2 Sequoia sempervirens | reverse complement strand
GTGCAATCTTGATTTGGTTGTAACCAGAGAAACCATCCATTAATGAATACATGGCATGGTCAGCTGTTAAATCAACTATAGTGTCAATGCTTGGAAGTGGAAAGTCATCCTTAGGGCAGGCCTTGTTAAGATCTCTGAAATCAGTGCACACTCTAATGCGTTTATCCGGCTTTGCTACTGGGACAATATTGGAGATCCATTCTGCATAGGCAATTGATCTTATAAATCCTGCATCTAGGAGTTTCTTGAGTTCCTCTTTAACCAGTAGTGCAACGTGATGATGCATCTTTCTGAGTTTTTGTTTCATTGGTTTAGCTCCTGGTTTAATAGACAAATGATGCATTATGAGATCTGGATCAAGACCTGGCATGTCTGCATATGACCAAGCAAAATTGACTTTGATTTCTTTGGAGAAAGTTCATGAACTCCTCGATTTCATTCATTGATTCAACTACCTGTAGAATCCTTGGATTATCTATAGTTGCAATATTGATTTCCTTTGTAGGCTCGATCAAGATGGGTGAGCGCTCATGATAGTGCTCTGGGAGAGTGTCAAGTTTCCCATCAGCTGGTGCCTTGAAAAGGTTTTCACCATCTGATACACTCTTTATTTTATCTTTTGTCCGATCTAGTACTGCCAGATTTTGGTTTTCACCACTAGATCATTTTTCTTTATTTTCATTTTTGCAGCTAGAGATCCTGGACACTCTCTTTGATTAAAGACTTTGTACCGAAAAACGCTTAGTGGAACAATCATTTACATCATCTACTGAAAAGGAAATTTATGATAGCCGCCATTTGGAAAACAGGCCTAATAGGGTTCTCGCTTAGATCCCAAATAATGAGACTGTGAATGGAGCAGCAACAAGTCATTTCGGCCGCAAATCGGAAGCATGGTTAGGGTCAAGACAGAGTTTACCTGAGAATGATCCGAGGTATGAGGTAGGTCAATGATGGTACTATTCTCCTGATAGTCTTGTTCGTTAAAATCTGACTCAGTATCACTAGACTCATAGTTGCTTCATGGTTCAGATTCTTGTGGTTGGGACCCTGAACCTTCTCTTTTGATGAAAGTGGGTGTATACTTGTGTATGACATCTACCTCTTTGTCTCTCCAAAATTCATCATCATGGATGGTATCCCATTCATATTCAGCAGAATCTATATCAGAGTTATTTTCTATGAACTTCAAGATTGATGCCAAACATGCCTCTTTCTTATCAGAACCTTCTTGTAGTGTAAAGACATTACCCTGTGATTGGTTGGATGGGGTAGTGTCATAGCCTAGTCCAGTTTTATCATATGCAGCAAGCCCTAGAAGATGGATAGGCTCAACTACGCCTTCTTTTCTTTTTCCAAGAGGACCATTGTCATATCCCATCTTTTGCATGATGGAATATCCTTTCCCATATCTGTCAGTTGGTAAGGTGACATTTAGAACTGTTTCATCTTCATCCTTATAAAGCCAATTCAGAATTGATGTATCTTCAAGATCCCCCATAGGGAATTTCTCTTTGATAAATTGTCCATTGAACTTGGTAGTTGGTTCTGTTTGTAGTTGTACTGATGTTGATGCTACTGATATCTGTTGTGTAATAGAAGGTTGTCCATGTGATCGAGGTGATGTAGGTAGATTAGCAAGATAGAGAGAATATTCCCCAACTCCACTTTCCTTGAACTGTAGTTTCTTGTCAAAGCTTTTGGCTAATTGACTGATGTGTGTATCATTCTTAGGAGAGGTTTTTGCAAGTGCTTCTCGATTGTTTGGAACCAAAGTGTCCTGACTAGCTTTGACATTGGCATAAGTTTGGATGTTAGAATTATCAGCTGATATAGTGATTTCCTGTCTGTCATATGGAAACTTAAGACATTGATGGTAAGTGGACGGAACAGCTTGCATTTCATGAATCCAAGGATGACCCAATAAGATGTTGTATGCAAGATCCCGGTCTAAAACTTGAAAAAAGGTATTTTTGATAATAGGTCCCACTCTGATTGGTAGCATGATTAGACCTTTAGATGTTCTTTCCTCATCATCATAGGCTTTTATAGTAATCTTCCTTCTAGGATCAATGGAGTTCTCTGAAAATCCTAAAGCTTGAACCACCTTCAAGGTACATATATTTAAACCAGCCCCTCCATCTATTAGGACACGTTTAACACGGAACTTATGGATCATGACCTCTAAGTATAACGATGAATTATGGGGATGAGTCATGGAAACATCATCTTTGTCTGAAAATGAAAGACATGTGGGTGAGGACAAATGTCCTACCATGGCTTGAAATCGGTTCACATCCAAATCTGTGGATACATTTGTTTCAAAAAGGGCCTTATCTAAAATTTCCTTATGTGTAGGACAAATCTTCAGGAGTTCTAAAATGGAAATTTGGGCCGGAGTCTTTCGAAGTTGGTTAACTAGGTCATATTGATGTTGAGGGAAGGTCTCAGTAGATTTCGAAGAGGTACCTTTCAAGACAACTTTGGCTTGTGCTCTCATTGTGACATTAACTTGTCCATTGTCTATTTTCTCATTGATTTTTATAACGTTGACTCGCTCATCGTCCGTATAGAGGTGACGGATTACAGTGTCATCGATTTGATTCACATTTTTGTCAGAAGACTCTCCCTTTTGATAATTTGGTAAAGGGTTGTGAAATGCTTGGTGATCTTCATTGGATTTTTGCTGTCCTTCTACTGTGATAATGCCTTTGTCAATTAGGTCTTGAATAGCATGCTTCAAAGCTTGACAGTTGTTTGTGCGATGACCTCTGCACCTATGATAATCACAATAATAAGTTTCATTCCATGATGGATGTTTTACACTAGGTTCATAATTGCGTTGAGGTGGTAACGTAAGGACATTATTTTCCATAACCTCTTTGAAAGCAGATTCCAAGGATTGTCCTAGTGGAGTGAAAGTTCTTCTATTGGAGAAGAATGAAAAGCATTGTGGGTTCATGTTTGAGGTATTCCCTACGGTGTTGTTGTTGTTGTTGTTTCCACGGTAGTTTTGGTTATTGACAGTCCCCTAATTGTTGTTCGTTGGAGGTGGAAGATTATTTCCTTGATTTGCGACTGAATTGACATTATTGTAATTATTGTTACAAGTAGTATTTGGAGTACTCAGAACAAATGGCTTAGTCGTGACATGATTTGCATCTACAACACCATCGTTTACAATGTTTTTGTTGCGAGTCCAAAATTTAGACTTGTCTTGATTGTTATAATGGTTAGATGAGCTAGGGTTGTCCCTGTCAAGTTTTATTGTCCCTCTTTTGACCAAAGCACTTTCGATGGTGATGGCATCCTCAATCAATTTCTCAAAGGAGGGTGGACAATGTAGATTTAAGCGATAGCTCATTTCTGAATTTAGGTTGTTGATGAAAGTAACCATTTTTTCCTTTTCAGGAACATGCCGGGGGTACCTAGCGAACATTCTTCTCCATCTTTGAAGAAAGGTAGTGAAAGGTTCACCAGGTTTTTGTGCAACTTTGCAAAGATCAATATGGTGATTTGGTGTTGGATATTGTAGGCGTATTGTGTTATGAACAAATTGATCAATTCCTCGAATGATTGAATAGGAGGTGTGATTTTCGATAGCCATTCCATAGAGTTAACTCCAAGGCTCCGAGGGAACAATCGCAACAAGTGTCTTCATGCACAAACTCTAAAGTCATGTTTTAGAAGTCTCTCACGTGATCAATTGGATCCAATTTCCCATTATAACGATCAAATTTGGGAATTTCACAATTTTTAGGAAATGGAATCATATTGAGACTTCTATCAAAAGGATAAGGACATATGTCATTGAGAGTGTATTTCTTTGTTGTAGTCCCTCCTTGTAACTCTTTGATTTGTCCTTGGAGGGCCTTAAATTGTTGAGTAAGAGCAATAAGATCAGATGGGGATGTTTCTTCTTCTTTACTTTTTAATTTCTCAGTGTCAAAATCCTTAGGTAGTTTAGCTCCTTGATCGGCTAGGAAGAGGAAATACTTTTCCTTGTCACATTGTAGGATCTTTTCTATGGCTTTAAGAAACTTGGGGTCTTGCTCAGCCTCTCTAAGGTGAAGTTCCTCCTCTTGCTCATCATCACTATCTACGGGAGTTTTGTTCATGTCTTTGTTCTTATGAGATATATTTACCTCTCTATCAGCCATATTGTCGTCACTGAAAAGAGGATTGCGATTTACACTAAAACGAGGACTACCACGTTCACCTTCTTCTTGAATGTTATGGGTAGGAGTTTCTTGTTGAGATTTTTCTCCTAGTTTGTTGTGTTGAGATCTCGTAAAAATAGGCATATGTAAGGAATCCTATGATATGATCGAAGGTCACTGAAGGATTTGACTAGGATGCGTTGAATATTCAATTGAAGGTTGTGGTATATTCTCAAACTTAAGAGGTTGATTAAGATTGTGATGTTGAGATAATGCTAATCTTTGATAATAAGCTTGAGTAGCCAAAGGTTCTATAGCATAATCGTCAATGAATCCTCTAATGTAGTCTTGGTATCTATGGAGAAATGTGCGATAATGGAGCAAGACGTCTCGACTCTTATACAAGAATTCTCTGCGGTTTAAAGTCCTTTTGTAACTTATGTTCATTTTTGGCTTCTTGAGCCTATTGAAGACTGATTTCTATGCGAACTTGGTTGATTTCCACTTTCTCAACATGGGAGAGAAATATCAAAGATTCGGGTCTGTGTAAAAATTTTGACAGAAACCTAAAAGCGCTATTCTGTTTCTTAAATGCGCTGCAGAAAAAGGTTGATGCATTGGAGAAAGAGTCAAATGCGCTATAGAGTACCTTGAATGCGCAGAAACAGAGCACAAATGCGCTAAAAGAGTTCCTAAATGCGCTAAAAAATGACTCAGATGCGCTGAACTAGCCAGTGGATGCGCCAGAACAGAGTTTATATGCGCTGCAGTTTTTCCTAAATGCGCTAAAATAGTTCTCTAAAGACAGTTTTTGACCAGTTTTGAAAAATTTTCACTGAAGTTTTTCATGTTCGTTTTGGATGATCCTTTATCTGAATTAATGTTCTTGAAAGCACAGCAAACAATCTGATTTAAGTTGATCGTAACCAAGCACAGAATAAGACAAGCACAACCTAGGTTAGGCCAGGACAATATCCGCTAGATTCCACGTGGGTTTCCCCAACCGCATATCAGTAGCGTGTGAATTCAGAAGCTTGGCTACACGGGCTCCCCCTTACAGTGCACTCTCTTCTCGGGCCAACCAAGCTTCCAACCCCCATGAAACTCCCATGGCAAGCTGATCACCTCTACTATAGACTGCGAAAGTGTGGAAGGCTTCACACCGACCGGTGTTGGACTAGCAGATAGAAGGTTTTTGGTTTTCTAAACAATGGTATTTAGTTCGGGACCCCCGTTCGAGTGGCCATACATGGGGCAAGAGATTAATCACCATTAAGGTGGCACTCCAGCCTGAAGAGGTTAAGCTCAACAGGGTTTAAGGGAGTACAACTCCGTCCATATGACACATCCGCATAAGCAACCTTAGGTTTTCCCTTAAGGTTTACATTTATATACCGGTCGTGGGTAGCTTGGCTTTAGCTCCATCACGGCCAGTCGCTGCTGAGGTGATGAAACCCCTGTGCGTGCCCAATTTCTAGAGTCAATAACCATTTCTCTTACACTCGTGACTCTGCATCGCGCAAGGGAGAGGATACCGGACATCGTCAAGGTTACATAAGGAAAAGTGGGTCCGGTTTGGATCACCTAGTTTGCAATGGTGAGAGCATAATCACCCAATTAATTTCAAAACACGTACTAAGAAGAGTAGATGATTCATTTTAGGTGCACCAAAATAAAAAATGATTTAATATAAGTGAAGATTTTGCTTCACAATAGACATTGGGTTCATTTTAACTGCATGATAAAGATGTGGTGGCTACCCTAGATTGATTCATTTTAAATCTAGCAAGAAAATGGAAAGAAATTCTGTCTGCGGAAGGCATCAGACTCAGAATCTCTGTTACAACCCAGATGCGCAACTCTGTTACCCAGATGTGCGAAAACAGAACCAATATGTGCAACCCTGTTACCCAGATGCGTGAAAACAATAACTATATGCGCAAGAACAGAATTCAGATGTGCAATAACAGAACCTAAAAATGTGCAATAACAGAACTTAATTGTGCAAAAACAGAACCTAAATGCGCTAAACTAAAATGCAATTTTTTTTTTTTAATTTTTTCGAAACAGATTTGAATGCACTTAATGATGTCCTATATGCGGTAATTAAACTCCTATATGCTCTGCAGAAATGCCCATATGCGCCATTCTATTTCCTATATGCTCTTCAAAAATTCCCAGATGCGTCGAAACAGTCTTCAGATGCGCCGAAGTACTTGTAAAATGAAAAAAAATTGGATCTCCCAGATGCGCTCCCAGATGCCAGAAAACCTGCCAGAAAACTTGCAAGAAGACCTGCAAGAAAGAAGTCTAAAATGGGGGCATAGGCCCCACGGTGGGCGCCAGAAATGTGTGATCGAAAATAATATGCATAATGAATTAAAATAAATACTATTCAAGCACACCAATAAGACATTGTATCAAAACAAAACATAAAAAGTAAATAAATGCAAACTCAGTATTCTGCTTCAATTATCGTCCTATTGTCCTCTATCTTCAGTGTTTTTGTTGATTCCAGCTTTTGCTCTCAGATTTGTAGGCTAGGCTCAACAAAATGTCTTCCTAAAGAACGAGATTTTAAATGTGATGCATGATGCAAGATTAAACTATGATATTGAATTGAACTAATATGCTTGAAGTAAACATGATGCTATAATATGAGAATACTAAATGAATTAAATGCATGAACTCTAATTAATTGCCTATTATCAATGCTTGGATTCACACAAGTATTTATAGAGTTTTTCGAATGATTCTGATTGGCTGTCTTGATTGACGGTTGTGATAATTCCTGTAGATCGAATGGTTGAAGAAGGATGAAACTGAAGAGAAAATAGAAGAAAACTTGAGAACAAGATTTTTCTATTTTTATGAAAGAGGAAAAGATAAGAAGATAAGAAATCATCTTTCTTTAAAAGAATAAAAGAAAGATTTAAAAGTTGATAAATAATGAATTAAAAATTCAATTATTTATTTGTGGAGGATATTCAGCTTTTTCTTAATTAAATGAAATATTTAATTAAGATTTTAAAAGCAAAAGAAAGTTTGTGATAAGAAGAAAGCTTTAATCAAGATTTTTGAAAAAAAGATCTCATATTTAAATAAAATATTTAATTATGATATGAGAAGAAAACATAAAGATTTCACAATTAAATAAAATATCTAATTGTGATTTAGAAAGAAAGCATAAGATATTTAATTAAATAAAATTTATTTAATTAAATCACTTTTATGAAATTAATTAAATGAAACATTTAATTAATTAGAAGAAGAATTTAAAATAGAAGAAAGAGAAGTATTTAAACTTAATTAAAATCCAAAGATTTAATTTAAATTCAAACAATGATAATTAATTTAAATAAATAAAATGTATTTATTTAATTAATTAAGTGGACATATGAAAATAATTAAATAAATAAATTTATTTAATTATGAAGAAAGAATAAGATGAAAGAACAATATAATTAAATTAATTAAATTTAATCATATGTAGAAATTTTAGAAAACTAATTAAATAATAAATATTTAATTAATTGCGAGGATTATGAGACATGACCATTTTATGCATTATACAACCCCAAATACATAGATCCCTTATGTGTTTAGTATTTTCATTTTGGGGGCAACCCCTTTTTTATCCTTTTCTCTTGCATGACATAGTCTTACGAGCAGAAACATATGACTTGGCATAGGGCTTTCCAAGTTGGCACTCATGTCTTTCTTCTTCTATGCATTTTCATTTTCTACTTTAAAGTAATTTCTCAAAGCATGGTGTTAGCAATTTCTTTAAAGTGGGGGCATACATTAGCATTATTTTGGCATGATTTCACTTGCATATTTTTCCATTTTCATGTTATTTGATGTGATTTTCTTATTTCACGCAATGTGTTTTCCTCTTTGTGGTGAGATTGGGAGTAATGTCCTTCAAGAGTGTGATCTATCTTAGCACATTATATTCCCCTTAGTGGTGATTTGATGCACTGCATCCCTTAAGTAGTGAATCTTTTATCCTTTGATCCATCCTCCCTTGGGACATTATGCATGATGTCCCCTAAGAGTAAGAACTCACATGAATTAAGAAAAATCCCTTTGAACATCCCTCTTTCTTGTTGCATTTTGGCACCTTATTAAAGTCATGGAGGTATGGCTTTAATATGGTCCCCTGGGACTCACCTAGTGAACACCTAACTTCACTAGCCTGTGTGAGCATACGTTTTTGTACCTTATTAAATTCATGGAGGTATGGATTTAATATGGTCCCTTGGGGCTCACCTAGCAGACAAATAGTTCCCACTATCCCTCATGAGGGTGTGTTTTGTTTGCAAAGTGGACAATGTGTTCCACTTGTAAACCTTTTTTGGACAAACAGCGTAGACCCGGTCCACCATGTTGGACGGCTAGTCAAAACTTGATTCGTTGTAGTTATCCTTTTTCCTTTTTCTTGTCTTTGATGGTCTATTTTTGCGATATGGTTATGGCTTCATATGTCATCCACAAGCGTGTTCATTTGTACTTATGTTGTTTTTTCCATATGATCTTGATCCTAGGGGCTTGGCCATCATCTTGATCATTGTCATCCTTTGTTACTAACATTTGTACATTTGAACCCCTCTTGATTGTGTGGTTGGCTGCTTTAGTGTGAGTTTGAAGTAAGTTCATCCTCTCACTAAAGTGGGGGCTAAATTTAGTGTAGGGAAATGCATACCCTTGCATTTTCACACTTGTTTAGGCTCGCCTTGCTTTATTTATGCTTCTTTAATGCTTAATTGGTCCTATTTTGTGTCCACAAGCCCTATGAATTACATATTTTTCTGGTTAATCCTGACATGCTCCAATGCATAAATGATAATTTAATGACTCCATCAACTTGTGTTCCTGATTTTTAGGTTGGGACTAAAACACCACTTATGGCGTCTTAGTTCCACAAGGCTCTTGAGAACCTGATTTTGGCATATCCTGATTAGGCCCCTTTTTGGTGTCTATGCCCCAATTTTTTAGGACTTGGGACTAAGATGCCACCTAGGGAATCTTAGTCCTCCTAGATTCATTTTTTGAGACTTAATTTCAAATTCTGCCAAGATTTAGCCTCCTTTATTTAATGAATTCATATATCATCTTGGTGTGATATAATTTTAGGATATTAAGCATAAGTATAAATACAACGTTCCTTCATTCATTTCAACCGAAGTCTTTTGTGAGATCTTTTATCATAGCATCATTGAGTTCACAAGAGCATCTAAGAGCATATTCATCAAGCATTTGGAGCCATCATCAAGATTTAAGCATCATATCAAAGGGTTTTCTTGCATCATGTGTGTTGTTGTGCTAACATTTGTGATGTAGGGTTTTGATTCAAGCAAGAAATTCAAGCTAGATCTAGATCCATATCCATTGCAACCATTGCATACAAGTTTGCAGACTTTACAAGGGTTTGGTGAGTTGTAACATTGCATGTTGTTCATTCACCATTTCTTTCATTATTCCATTTCATTTCAAGGTTTAATTACCAACAAGAGGTTTGACCAAGGAAAACCTACATTCACTAACAAACAACAAGTTTTTCCCTCCTTGCATATTTGTGATTGCAGATCTAGGTTGTAGACCTAAAGATCAATTGGAGTGCAAAGTTGCATCATAAAGTTGTCATCTTCATGGAAACTCATCTACAGGTTGAATCTAGAAGTTTCATAACCTAAGATTTGAGGAAGCAAGTGTTGACCTTGGAGCTCAGGATCATATTCAGAGTTTGCAGAAATTTAGAATGGAAAGAATACACTACCTTGGGCATCTTAGTCCTCCCAAGTCTATTTTTTAGATATTTTTCAAGATCCAATTCTAACATCCAAAGACATTGTATTTGCCCCAAAAAATACTAGCGAGACTAATACTCCATCTTGGGTGTCTTAGTCCTCCACAACATTTCCCAACAACTTATTTACATTTCTAGAATCCTCACATCTCCAAACTTCCCAAGTACACACATACAATCTCCCTGTTGCATAATTTCATCATTTTCATCTCTCATTTAGCTTACATTTCTAGCTTTAGATCATTTTGCATATCACACTATGTTTTCAAACATTTCTTTTCCAAGCATTTGCTTGGTGGTGAACCCATTAGAACTTAAAGAACCCCCTCCTATGACCCTCCTAATTGTGGATTGACTCACCTTGAGAGGTTTTTAGTCAATCCAATTGGGACTCCTAGGACATTAGTTAATGATTGGTGGAAAAGTGTGATACCATTAAGTACCCATTTTTCTACACATCAATTATTAAGTCCCTTGTTTCTTTAGTTCACTTAAGCTAAACTTAGGAGTATTTTTATGATTAGATTGGGCTAATTATAGGTTTAATTATCTCATTACATTAGATTGAGACACTTGTCACAATCTAATGCAATACTCATCTAGGGTTTTCTTTTTCATGTTTTTATAAGTGCGCACATTCATTGTAATCATTAATATTCAAAATTATTTAGGTTAATGCATTCCAAAAATTAGTCCTTTTTTAGATCAATCTTTTCTCTCTTGGTTGCATAGAAAATAAGTTGCTTTGATCTTTCTTTTTTGATAGGGTAATTGCTTGTAGGTGATTTCTAGGTACTATGGAGTTCAATCATCAACTTCAACATGGTATCAAAGCTCTAGATCTATACCTTCCTATCCAATTTTTGAGAGATCCAATCTTGAGGAAAAAGATTTCTCATGCTAAGGTGAAATGGGTATCACTGTTGCATCTAGAAAGGCCAAAAACCTAAGGAATGCCTATCATTTCATCAAAATATGAGAAGTAGAAAAAAAAAGAAAAAAAAAATAGTAGTTGGAGGTTAATGCATAGGAATCCATATGATTGTGTGGCCCTACACATAACCCTAGACTTCCATCTTCCTCAGTGAGCATGCACAGGTCAAATCTAGGGTCAAATTTTTTCATTTATTATTTTTTTTTGAAAATTTTAAAAAAAGAAATTAAAAAATCTAGTTTTTCATTTAATTTATTTTTACCAAAAAAGTAAAAGAAAAGAAACAAAAACAAAAAGGAAAAAGGATACGACATACCCTACAACCACAATAGTAGTCAAATCAAGGATTGATGATGATAATTTGCAGTCGTTTGGTGACCCTTGCAAGAACCACCATTGGCTACTTAAATCTGATGAACTTAACAATTTAGGCTGCCCCACAAACCTAAAACTAGTGAAAGTGAAGTCATAAAACTAGCTACTCAACAAGATTTCGAGAATCTTCCATAATCCAACGATTGGAAAAGGAAATCTAATGCATCAACCAAAATCCATAGTGACTAGAGAGGGAATATTCCCTTCAAAATTTTGACAAGGTATATTTCGGTTCCAACAAAGAATATTCCAAGGAATCAAAATTTTTCAGGTGACAAGTAGATTTTTCAACCCAACGAATATTTATTGAATATTCATTGACATAATGTTGATGTTGATGTCAGTGTGGCGTCATTCGTACAACTGACCTCTCTATGCCCCCCTTTGAGCCCCCATTTTCCCTAAAGGAACGTTTTTTTTTTTTGTTTTTGCATAACTTGGGCATATGGTGTCAAAATTGTGCAAACACAATATTGTTCGAAAGCTGGTTCTAAGAAATTTCTAGTGGTCTAGGTCTCATTGTCAATTTTTTTTTTGGTTCTTTTTATTCTCAGACAAAGTTAGATCTTCATTTTGCACTTTTGAGCTCACAATTTTTTCCTGTATCTCTAACTTTCATGATTCAAGTGGCATTGAAAAGGTATTTTAGAGCTCTTTAGATATATTCATGCACTTTATCCAGAATCTACCCTATGTACATTTTAATATTTAGTATTTTGTGTTTTCACATCCTCCTTAATAACTTGGATGTCCTGGCACTTGTAAAGGATTTGTTTATATAAGATAACATAATTTGATCTGCTTTATCAAAATTGAGGTTTTTAGTCTGTAATATTTTCATTTGAGTGAGTGTCATGGGTTTCATGTTCATCCTTTAGTGATCAACTTAGACAAAGATAACTGTGAGTCTTGGAAAAATGGCATCTTGACACATCTCAAGTGAGTTGATATTTTTCTATATTTGTTTGGACTCATACCTACACTAGACACACCAGGGAGTTTATCAGCATGGGTATTATCAAAGATCATATTATAGGGGTTATATGTTCTAGTGTTGATCTTGAAATTATGTGTGTTGTATTAGACATTGATTGTCCCCACACACTTTGGACATGACTTTGGGAGATCTGTGGAGACCATCATATCTCTCCATACCCAAAGGATCCTATTGCAGATTATCTCATCCTTCCTACAAATGTAGATTCCATACCCTTTGATGATGGTACTTTAGAGGAGATTGAGTATATCATAGGTCTTACATGTCCTCATGGTGAACAAAGACTTGTCTTCATGTTCCCACTTTGCAAATTGAGACTACATCATCATGTTTTGTTGTTCCTGGTTAGCTTTTCCTTGCCATATCTTTGGCCCCTATTGGTTTAGTGCAATAGGACATCCAACATCTTCAAGACACTGCTACTTGGGATTCATATCTTGCAAACATATCATCCTTGATTGTAGAATCCTATATTTTAGATTTGGAGGATTACATTGAGGAAATTCATCTCCTCTTTGTTGGCAGCCACATCAACACTACGGGCCCACCATCTTCATTGCCTTTGCAATTTTGTCTACATCATTCTTCATAGGATTCTAGATAGACATCATCACTTTTGGACACGTGAACACATGAGAGATTTTAAAAGGTACACATCATTTGGATTTGGATTCTAGATTCACTCATCTCTTTGGATTGGCTTCTTCAATCATCATTGGATGTGTTTCTTCCTAAGGGGATAAATGTTCTTTGCAAGTAGTGGATCATATTCTATCTTTAGGAATACAACATTTGAATGGGAGCTACTTATTTATGGTGTGGATTCATATCCTCATTTTCTTTCTCCTATCAGGGGGACATCTATTGTACTTGCATGAAAAAATCAGTCCTTGGGGGGTCACATTAAGTCCACCTTCTATCCTTATTTCATAGTTAGTGCAGTAATTTCTTTTCTATCTTTTGGAGAGGAATTTTTTCCCATGTGTTTTTCTCCTTTTCTCCAATTATGAGAGATTCATTTATTTTGTACATTGGTACCTCAACAAGACTTGTATTCAGGATCCATTCATGCATCCATGATTACATTCTACATTAGGGTTTTATAGCTTCTCCCTAAGTTGATCTTAAGGGGGGGTGTTGGAGTCATCATGATAATCACTTGATAATTAATTATTCATTAATTACTAAGTCCCTTATTACTTTAGTTCACTTAAGCTAAACTTGGGAGTGTATTTTTATTATTAGATTGGGATAATTATAGGTCTAGTTGTCTCATTGCATGAGATTAAGACACTTGCAACAATCTAATGGAATCCTCATTTAGGGTTTTCTTTTTCATTATTTTATAAGCATGAACATTTACTGCAATCATCAAAATTCAAGACCATTTAGGTTAATACATTGTACAAATCACTGCTAAACTGGATCAATGTTTTCTCTCTTGGTTGCATAGAAAATTAGTTGCTTTGATCATTCTTTTGTGATAAGATAATTGTTTGCAGGTGATTTCTAGGTATTGTGGAGTTCAATCACCAACTTCAACATTTTCAAACTTCCACATTGAGGAATACCTCATGACTATCACTCAACTTCATTCCTTTCTCATGTCAATCTATCAAATTTGTTCCTCTTGACATACCTCTCTAACCACCTCCCTCTTTTTCAATATTCATACCACCTACCATCTACCATGTCAAATAACTATAATACTTATTCTTGACATGTGACTTTAGATATGGTACCATATTTTAGTGGACAATATCTACTTGGAGTACTTGGATCTACATGTTTTTCCTATTTTAGGAGATAAGTATACCACCCTAGCTACCATTAATGTAATAAAAAGGTTTTTGAAACCAAATGGGATCATTACCATGTAGGTAGGGACATATGCAAGCTCTAGAAGAAACATGTTCACACCCATCAAGCTTGTTTCCTCATAGGAGCACATTATCACTAGCTTGAATTGAAAGGAAATCGTGATATATGGATAGATGAATTCAGTATTGTATACTAGATGGAGGTTACTATGTAGGTTTTAAAACTCTCTCTAGGTGGCTTAAGTTTTCAAAGGAAGGTGGGGGACCATCATCTTTAAAAAAACTACCAAAACCCATAATTTAAAATAATAAAAAAATACTTGTTCCAACATTCAAATGTAAGAATGAATATTTTTAGATCTAGGAGGTATTGGAATGAAAACCCCATAAATATAGAATTATATGATTTGTTCAAACTTTCATGGTGGTTAATAGTAGTGATAAAAAATCTACATGATACTTGTAGTTTCTATAAGTGTAATTTGTATTATATCTACTATTAATCAATAGTTGGTCATTGCAATATGGAATAGCTCCATTCTTCTTAGAGGTATTTTGTAATAAAATCTTTCATTTACTTAGGGTTTTTGAGTATTTTCATTAACAACCTCCATTGTGATACAAACATTTGTAAGTCCATCTTAGGCTCATTAACAAGTACATTTTTACTATCTTTTCTTGCATGCCTAGTCTATGATGTTGATATTTTCATGTGAATGCACAAATACAAATCATGTATTATGAGTTTCATAGGAGTGTGCTATAAATTTTTGGGTGTATTATAACTATTCAATAAGCTAGGGCTTGTTGTTTTAGGGTTAAATGAAGGAAGCATGAAGCATATTTAGGGAAAATAATATTGTTGTGTGAATATAATTGATAATTTCTAGGGTTTCATAAGGTTATTATTTTAGTTAAAATTGTCATGCATTATAATGTTTAGATGGTTACCATTTAAATATATTCAAGTATCCTAAAATAATTTTCCCTAAATGTAGCTCTAGACATTACATCCACTTAAGATTTGCATTCAAAGAGATAAGTCACACTTGCATTGGAACACATGGCTCCAACTTGGACTAGTTCAACAAAGGTTTGGCTCATGGTGTTGGGTATTGATTGGTGGTTTCATATGTCTCCTTGGCTTATAAATGTAGGCCTATAGATAGAGATTATATGGTAAGTAATATTTAGATTATGCTATTGTATTTCCTTCACAACTTAAAGTGTTCATTTTCATTGAACCATTAAGACTCAATAATGTATTATGGATATTTATTAAGGAATAATAAAATGGGTATGTTTTGTTATTTGGGTTTTCCCAAAGTATAATTATGTCACTTGTTAATTTTCTAGATTTTATGTATATTTTCTTCTATTTGTTTTTTTTATCTCAGTTAATTAGGATCTAATCTAGTTTCCTTTTAGGGAGAGATTTGAATTTTAAAATTGGAGTAGATTGTGGGTGCAATTCAATGTAGGGGATAAAATTACATGGATGACCTAGTCTAGGGAGGAAGATCTCTACAAAAATTGGACTAATATTAGTTTATAATAATATATTTAACACCACATAATGATAGTTCATAACCAAGTTCAATTAATACACCAAAATAAATGAATTGACTGTTAAAACCATACATATATGATAGATTTCGCATCTCAAAAAATATAGTTCATAAGTTCTATGATCAATAATGCATCAAAATAAATAATTGAATATTAAAATCATACATATATGATAGATTTAGCATCTCATAGAAATAGTTCAACTAGGGTCAACTAATGCACCAAAATAAATGAGTTGAATATTAAAACCATACATATGTGATAGATTTAACATCTCATAACAATAGTTCATAACTAAGGTCAACTAATGCACCAAAATAAATGAGTTGAATATTAAAACCATACATATATGATAGATTTAACATCTCAAAAGAGTTCACCCTGCTGTTGATTCTGCTTCTTCTATTGAAGACTCAAGGCCTCCTTCTCCTTCGAGGAAGAAAAATAATATTAATGATTCGGTCATGGTGGATGTTGCTCTTATTTTGGATACTTCGAGGCAATCTCTGGTTGTTCCTAATGTTGTAATACTGCTTCTCTGGCTGCTCCTATTTTGGAAAATGATGATGTTAATCCTACGGTTTCAAACCTGGTTTTAGATGCTTCACCTAAAGTATCAATTGTTCCTCTTGTATGCTATTCTGGAGGGGAGTCTTCTCCCTCTGTTCAAAATTTCTCAATTTCAAACTCACCTTGGACAATAGTTCATAGAAAGAAGAAGCATTCTTCTAAGAAAGTTACAGTTTCATTTAACTTGCCTTCTAAGGTTTTCTCTGGTTCAAGCACTACTCTTTGAACTATTTCTCATTGTTTGTTGTTTCTGACTAGTCTTGTGTTGGTTGTTGTCTCTCGGTTTGGCTGTGTTGGACCAATCTATTTTGCTGAGCTATTTGGCTCTGTTTTTTCCATTTTGTATGGGTTAGGGCCCTTCCCTACTGTTCTAATAAAAAACATCTCAAAAGAGTATAGTTCATAAATAGGTCAACTAATGCACCAAAATAAATTAATTGAATATTAAAACCATAGATATATGAGAGATTTAACATCTCATAATAATAGTCCATAACTAGGATCAACTAATGGACCAAAATAAATGAGTTGAATATTAAAACCATAAATATATGATAGGTTTAACATCTCAAAAGAGTATATTTCATAACTAGGGTAAACTAGTGCACCAAAATAAATGAATTGAATATTAAAACCATACATATATATGATAGATTTAACATCTCATAACAATAGTTCATAACTAGGGTCAACTAATGCACCAAAATAAATGGGTTGAATATTAAAACCATACATATATGATAGATTTAACATGTCAAAAGAGTATAGTTCATAATTAGGGTCAACTAATGCACCAAAATAAATTAATTGAATATTAAACCCATACATATAAGGTAGATTTAACATCTCATAAAGATAGTTCATAACTAGGGTAAACTAATGCACCAAAATAAGTGAATTGAATATTAAAACCATATATATATATGATAAATTTAACATCTCATAATGATAGTTCATAACTAGGGTCAACTAATGCACCAAAAAAAATGAGTTGAATATTAAAACCATACATATATGACAAATTTAACATCTCAAAAAGGTATAGTTCATAACTAGGGTCAACTAATGTACCAAAATAAATTAATTGAATATTAAAACCATACATATATGATAGATTTAATATCTCATAATGATTGTTCATAACTAGGGTCAAGTAATGCATCAAAATAAATTAATCGAATATTAAAACCATACATATATGATAGATTAACATGTCATAATAATAGCTCATAACTATGGTCAACTAATGCACCAAAATAAATGAGTAGAATATTAAAGCCATGCATATATATGATATCCACTCAAAAAAATTAAAATCAAGGGGTATAATAAAATGTACAATTTTTTCTCTCAACTCATGCAACCAATGAACACATTTTTTTACCAACTATGTAAAATAACTTGACTCTACAACTTGTCAATTCTAACATTAATGCAAAAATACACACAATCGATTAAAAAAAATTCTCTATATATAAAAGTTAATGAACTATAGAAAACACATGCCCACTAATGACAACCTAATCAATTCTATTGTACCTAAATATCCATAACCTAACTTTTTGATCACTTATCTTTCAATTAACAGTTTACGTACTATTGATAACCTAATCAATTCTATTATACATAATGATCCATAATCTAACTTTTGTATAACTAATATTTCAATTGACATCAACATAAAAAAAAACGAAAACTTTTATGCTTACCTCCTTGGCCCATTGCTACCTCTCCACCAAGAAAACCTAATGGAATCATAACCCAAAGGAATCTTACCAAATTCCATTGTTAATCAAATTAGATCGGAAGGCTTATTCAAACTCCCCGTTGAGACCACAACCAAGCAAGTCGACATTGACAAATCAACATCGTTTTGACATTTAACACGTTTCATTGATTTGTCAATAGTTGGAAGTCCCATAAAATTAAAAAAATAGCCCTGACACGCAATAGTCTTCTCCGCCTCTCACGTGGGAGTTTCACGAGGCATTGACTAAGCTGCAAAAAACCAAAATAATCTTGTATTCTCATACACCTCGTTTCAAACGCTGAACACGCGGCCTGCGGGTCGCGCTACAGTACACCACAGGGAACGTCAGGTCAAGCCGGGTCGTCCAATTAAAATACTATACCAATTCCTACCCCTTCAATTCCGAGGGTTTTTAGAAAACTGTCTTAGTTTTTCAGCATCCAACA
>VDFB02350843.1:0-65249 GCA_007258455.2 Sequoia sempervirens | reverse complement strand
CTCCCTACTCCATAGCCACCTATAATTACAGAGATTCCAGACTCTGTCGCTGAACAACCTACTAATCATGGAGAAGATATACATATACCATCTACTACCTCTAAGGAACCTATCCTGCAGCTACAGGCTACACCACCTTTTCCTCAAAGATTACAAATTACTACACCCAAGACCATCGAAGAGCCTACCTTTGACAATTTGGATAAGTTAAAGAATGTACAAGTTCAAATTCCTCTTTTTCAAGCTATTAAAGATGTTCCAATTTATGGAAAAGCCATTAAAGAGGCCTGTTTAAAGAAACAAGGAAGAAAGAAAAAAGATCCCCAAACTATCCATGTTCTAGGACAATTAGCCGATATTATGTTGGGGAAGGTTGTCATTCCAAAATATATTGATCTTGGAAGTCCTGTAGTAAAAATAAATATCAATGGTCAAATAGTAAGAAATGTTTTGGTTGACCTTGGTGCGGCCATTAATGTGATGACCAAGCACACTATGGAATGTTTGAATATCCCAAACATTTGGTCTACACCGACTATTCTGCAGCTTGCTGATAGTTCCATGGTTACAGCTGATGGAGTGATAGAAGATGTCATTGTCACCCTTGAAACTTAGGAATACCCTTCTGATTTCACCATATTGTCCACCAAGGAAATCTTAGGAGGATATCCTATTATCCTAGGCGGACCCTGGTTAGCTATAGTTGGTGCCCTTATAGGATGTCGTTCAAGAGACATGACAATTTCTGATGGTCAGTAAAGAAAGAAATTGGCTTTATACCCACCTGTACAACCTCTGCCAGATTTGTCTCAACCAATTTGGCCAGATCTAGGAAAGGAAACTGAAGATGTCAATTCATTAGCTCAGTTAATGATGCTACAAACTGATCCATTTTCCCAGCTTCAGAGTGAAGATAACCTGCTTCTACACATTTTGCAGTTTAGTTTTGGGTTGAATAGCCCATTTGTTTTGGATAGCCATTCTTAGCAATGTTTCCTACAACACCTAGACCCTGAGAGCCATCATGATTTGCTATTATGTGATATACAAGAACCACCTTTATCAACAACCTTAATAAATGATCTCACCCAACCGATAGAAGTATCTCTAGGCCGATGTCTGCATATTAATAATAAGTTTCCTCCGTCTTAACAAACTGCCCTAGCCACAATGCTACAAGCCTACCACAGAGCTTTTGCATGGGACTATGGGGATATGAAGGGTTTAGACCCAAAACTCTGTACACATTGCATATATATTAACAGTGACTTCAGACCTATTAAGTAGCTTCAAAGAAGAATTAATCCAACTTTGAGAGAAATTGTTAAAGAAGAATTGCAGAAAAAGTTAACAGTTGGCTTTATCTACCCAATCTTCGATAGTCAGTGGGTTTCCCCATTGGTCATTTTTCTTAAGAAAGGAGGAAAATAGAGGGTATGTGTAGATTACAGAGAGCTCAACTTGGCAACAACAAAGAAAGATTAGCTTTCCTCTTCCATTCATTGATCAAGTTCTAGAGATAATTTAGCTCGAAAGTACTTCCTATCTTTGGATGGCTTTTAGTGGGTTAATCAAATCAAGATTGCTCCCTGAGGATCAAGAAAAGACTACTTTTACATGCCCTTGGGGAACATTTGCCTATTCGGCTTTTTCTCCTTTGGTCTCTGTAATGCTCCTGCAACTTTCCAGAGGGCAGTCATAAGTATCTTCTCAGACATCTCATATGATTGCATGGAAATATACATGGATGAATTTACTATTTATGGTATGACATTTGAGGAAGCTCAAACCAACTTGAAGAAAGTACTACAGAGATGTGAAGATCACAACCTATCGATGAATTGTCAAAAGTGCTTCATGATGATGCAGGAGGGAATAGTGCTTTGTCATTATATTTCTATTGTAGGAATTCAGGTTGATCCTACTAAGATTGAAGTCATCTCTAAGCTACCCCCCCTGCTAAGTAGAAAGAGGTACGGAGATTTCTAGGCTATGCTAGATACTCTAGAAGATTCATCAAGGACTTCAGCCAAACAACAGGCCCCTTATACGGTCTGCTGAAGAAAGATGTAGATTTTTCTTGGACAGAGGAATGTGAAAAAATACTTCTTGACTTGAAAGTCACCCAAGTTACATAGGCACCTATTCTGAAAGGACCTGATTGGTCACTTCCATTTCATATTCATACTGATGCATCAGATTATGCCATTGGAGTAGTGTTAGGGCAGAAGGATGGTTCGACAGAACATGCACTCTACTACATAAGAAAAAAATTGCAAGGGGATAAATTAAACTACATTGTTATAAAAAAAGAAATGTTGGCAATTATCTACGCCCTCAATAAATTCAAGCATTACATCACCAGTTATCAAATATTTGTCCATAGTGATCATGCAGCAATCTGGTATCTCATGAACAAAGCCTCAATATCTGGGAGACTAGCAAGATGGTTATTGCTGATGCAGGAATTTGACATTACAATTGTGGACAAGCCAAGTAAAGCCAACGTGCTTGCTGATTTCCTTTCTAGAATTCAAAGGCAAGATGACTCTGCAATTATTGAAGACTCCTTTCCTAATGAGAACCTATTTGCAATCAAGGTTATTCACCTATGGTATGCTGATATAACAAATTATCTGGCCATAGGAAGAACTCCTCAATTTTTTCCTAAGGAAAAGAGATTATTGGTAGAGAAAAGCTTTAACTTTTCTTGGATTGTAGATTGCATATTTTATACAAGGCCAGATCAAGTTATGAGGAGATGTGTACAAGAGGAGGGCACTCATGATATACTACATGCAAGCCAAGCGATGAGACGTGGTGGTGACATTTTCGCCACCAAAAGGACAACAATGAAAATTTTAGAATATCAAGCATTATTGGCCAAATGGTGTTGAGATGCCCAACTGGCACGTAAGAAGTGATGATGCCACCTGGATGTAAAATTCAACTCGTGAATATCCCATGAGATGCCTTTATTTCCACAAGTTGTAGTTGCACCCTTCGACAAATGGGGACTAGATTTTGTAGGACCAATTGATCCACCTTCCAATGGTAAGTCCTACATCCTTGTATGCATAGATTATGTCATAAAATGGGTAGAGGCTAAACCTATGAAACATGCTAGGGATAATAAAGTGGATGAATTCCTCTATGAGGAAATATTTACTAGGTTTGGTGTCCCTAGGGAAATAGTGACAGATCAAGGAGCACAATTTACTTTTACACTTATCATAGCTTTAGTCAATGAATACAATATACGACATATGAAATCAACTCCTTATCACCCCCAGACCAATGGCTAGGTTGAGGTCACCAATAGGGACATAGAGGCCATTTTGACTAAAACTGTAGATTTGCATAGGAAGGACTGGGCCACAAGGTTACTAGAAGCTATATGGGCCTACCGTACTACCTGGAAGACTGCTATAGGATATACACCTTTTGAAATGGTGTATGGTAAAACAGCTGTGATTCCAATAGAATTTGAACATAAGACTCTAAGAATAGCATTAGAGATGGACATGGACTAAAAAAATGCACAAAAGGACAGAATCATGCAACTCAATGCTTTGGATGAGCTCCAAAAGAATGCCCTGTAGCACACTGAGATAATACAAAATTAGAGAATAAGGTGGCATGATAAATACATTAAGCAAAAAAAATTCAAAGTAGGAGATTGGGCTCTGCTTTATGAGTCACGATATAAGGACAATCCAGGAAAATTACAAACCAAATGGTTGGGCCCGTATGAAATTGAGAATGTATTTGCTAATGGTTCAGTTTAACTTGTTACAATTGATCATGTTAGATTCAAGCTGTTAGTTAATGGACACTGCCTCCGGTTGTACCATAAACTAGTCTCAAAAGAAGAATTTATGCACCAATTCGTTCAGGATCCTGCCACTAATTTTCCTGTAGCCAAAGGCTTTAGCCTTTCTCCTACAGCTTCACCATAATTTTTTAATGCAGGCTCATAATAAAGGTTTCCTTTTTAAGGAAACCCTTTTTTCTTCATTCCCACTTGTCGCCACATTTCACTTCTTTATCTTCCACCCCATCCATCCATTCATCTTGTCTGTCCATGTCACCCATCCACCTCATTCATCCGCACCACCCTTAATTATGATCTCATTCCCAACTATCATCTCATGTCAAAGAGGTCATCTTTCTCAACATGTACAAGCATTTATTGAAAGGTACACAATATATTTTGTTGTCGCATCATTGATTTATTTCATTTTATTCATTTACTACTATGTCTATATCAGTCATTATTACCCGATCTGCACTTATTCTTTAGTACATGTGTGGACACATGTCATACTCTAAGTAGGGGGCAGGATAATCCACTTTTAAAACCTATCCTTTCGCTGCTGCCACAACTACTTAGATAATCTTTCTTTATTATTTTCTAGTAATTTTCAAATATGATCGCATGTTTTTCATTGTAAATCACAATTAAAACTGCTTGTTTAAGTAGTTCATTTTTGGAAAAGAAAGGAAAAGCAATGGCGGGATAGAAAGAACCAGAACAGAAAGGGAAATTTTGGATTTTCAGAAAAGAGTTGAGTTCAGCTAGGGAAAAAATATGAATATGGGTTGTCAACTAGTAAGGCATGAGCTTGTAGCTCATGAGTTATTAATGCAAAATCCTCAAATAGTCCAAGCATTCAGCCTCTGTGGTTGGTTGAATTACTTTTTGAGTTTAGATGCTTTCAATGAGGAGGCTGCAAGCAAATTTTTAAGAACCCTTTCTAAAGGAGAGGCTATAGTATGGGGTCTAACAGTTGCTATAACTAAAGAAAAAATTACAGAGGTAACTGGGCTGCCAGCCGTTGGAGAGAATTTTTCTTCGGATGCTATCTCTACAAGGGCAGAATTTACAATACCCACTGATGGACCCTTAGAAGTCTCTAAGCAGGGATGCAAGTGAGTGTCGTTGCCTCCTCCATATCCAGAATTCGCTGCTTTCATAATCAGGTATTTAACATGTGAAGGCCATTTTTCTTACCTGCATTCTTACCATTTCAAATTGTTGAGTCATATGAGGCATGGGTTAGCTGTTAATGTTCTGAACTTTTTGTTAAAATTTCTGGAACAATGTGCCCACGGAACCCAATAGGGGAAGGATAACTCTATTGCCCACCATGGCCTTATAAAATTGTTGATTGAATGCTCTTTGAGAGATGTATCACCTCTTTTCTAGCAAGAATTTGTTGCCCAAAAGAGCCTGCAACTTCCAAAACCCCCTAGTGCACTTACCCCACGACCTCGAAAAAGAAAGAGGAAATGGCATCTACCAGTAGGAGAATAGGGCAATGGTCATCTACTCCTATAGCACCTAGTCCTGTAGCTCTCACATTAGAGTCCTCTGCCCGGGTGCAAACTAGGTCTGCCAGTAGGAGAGAAAAAGGAAAAACAAAGGCAGGAGAGTCATCTGGTGCGGAACAAACCCCAAAATCTGACCCTCATTCTCAGAAAAGGCAACACTCTTCTCCTGCAACATCTTCCCCTACATCAATTTCTCCTACAACAACACTTGTTACCATCACCAGTTCACCATCATCCTTTGATAAGGCAGAACCCTCTAGAAAATTCAAAAAGAGGAAGGCTCCGAGAGCACCTTTGGTAGCCGCAACATTGCCAAGAAGAGTTTCCACAAGAAAACAATGTAAAGTCTCCCCTACTTCACCTCAACCTGAGGTTATTATAATTTCAGAAGAATTTGTAGAGTCTGAATATGATGTTTTTCAGAATGTGTCTGAGAGTGCTACACAGAGTTCATTTGTTATTCATGAAGAAGAAAAAATTGAGACAAGGGAAGTTGAGCATAATGAAAGGGGGGTACCAAGTCTCGATGACTTAGCTATTGTGCGACTATGTAGATTTCAGAGGAAGCACAGTCTTCTCCACTGTAGCAACATGAATTCATCCTACAATAAGAGGAGGAATAGACTGAGAAATTGGAAGTGGCCAATAAAGCTTCATTTCCCCCAATAACTTGTCAAGCCATTGTTGTCTACAAAAGGATATTTTTAATTGAATTTTTGGAATATTTCAAAGCTACATGAAGACCAGTTACATTGCAAACCCTGAAGTTTCCACCACCTAGCCAAGACTGAAATGCAACAAAGTCTTTGGGAGGAAGAAAAGAAGAAACTGAAAAAGGAAATTGAAAGGCAGAAACAGGAAATTCAGGAGTTAAAGAAGAAAATGGATGAAATGTTGAAGGTAACTGGTCAGATTATGGAATACAGACCACCACCCAGAGTTTATGCTCTGTGTCTCAAAGAACAATTTTTGTGGTTCCAGTTAATGAGAATTTCTAGAAATCTAGATCCTATTATTCACACTGCTAAAGAATTCTATGATGCATACCAAGCAGCTCCTAATTGGTTAAGGAATTCTTTGTGCGAATTTTATTTACATGGCTTTATAATTCCATTTGAAACAGAGTGGAATCCCTTTTTGTATATTGGCGACATCAATTTGAGATCACTTATGTATTGGGTGGAAAACAAAGCAAATTATGGCAGGCAATGGGAAGCATATGAAGAAGCCGAAAGGAATGAGCCTGTTCTATTGCGCCCCGAGAGTTCAGACCCCCATACAATGTTGAAAACCTGGCTTACTGTGGCATATGGCTTTAATAATGATACAGTCAGGATGAAAATATTTGATCTCAAAAAATAGGTATATGATGAGCTTCAAGAATAGACATACTCATTTTGGAAGCTGTCATACTCCAGAATTGAGAAGAGGTGGGAGAGATTAACTATTGGGTTAAGAAGGTCTGAGCCTCACAGTCCCCTGAATTTTACAACACCTCTCAAAAGATCAAGCAGATACATACAGTTGGGCCTTCAAAAGATGTTTGAATTATGGTTTCCCTTGACATTTAGACCTCATGTGCTAATGTGGCCTCTTTATCCCTAGGGTGATCCCACAATAGTGGTTTACACTTTTTGGCCTAACTGGACACTGATATTTTTTTTTAACACAATCTCCACATTCGGGCACCTATAGCGATTAAACCGTAAGGAATTTGAAGATGATGTAAATAGAGTCTTGTCACATTTTGTCTGTAGATTCTAAAAATAATTTTTTCAGTTTTTTTGGAATTAGATTGCACTTCTCTTTCCATCTCCCACAAAAATTGATTTTTTTCAAAAAACAACATTTTTAAAAAGTGACGCACACCGTATAATGCATAACTTTTTTTCCATGAAGGATAAAATTCCAATTCTTTCAAATTTAGATTTCTAACTTTGATATCTAGTGCTTCCACTTGGTTAGATAGTTTTTTATTGAATATTTTTTCTTTAATCAAGTTTTGAAGTCAATCAAATAACAATTCAGACATAGCGCGACCGTATAATGCATAACTTTTACTGTATGTATCGAAATTCTTCTCTTTTTTTTTTGTTAGATCAAAGACTTCAATATCTGGTGCAATCATATTTTAATTTTTTTTTTTATAATCTTCTATTTTTCCACTTGTGTAGAACAAAGATTTTTGTTTTCGATGAAAAACCTATATTTAATAAAACTTAAAAAATAGATAGATAATAAAACCAAAACATACTAAAATTATATTCATTGGATAGCTCGTTCTGAAGGCTACTCGATTCCAAGTTTGGTTTCTAAATATTCCCCCATTTTCATCCCCAACCGGAGCTTGAAAGCGTAAAATTTTAGGTTTTTTGTGTGAACAGATTAAAAAATTAGGGAAAAAGGGGGTTCGCTAGAACCAGGGGGGTTCTAGCGAACCCCCAGGGTTCATTCGAACCCTGGTTCATTCACCCCCAAATATGCATTTTTCCTTTGTTTTTTGGGCGGGAAATGTGGGCCCAATAGTTAATGGGTTCGGTCGAACCCTAGTTTGGTCGAACCCCTTTATGGTTCGGTCGAACATGTAGGTTCATGCGAACCCCTAAAACCAATTTTTTTGCCATGGGGTCATTTTTTTCTCAAATTTCCTTCCTCTTCAAAAGTGTAAACCACTTATGTGGCTTCACCCCCTACCAAGCTACAAATATTAATGAAGATACAAAAGCTCATAGGTATGAAAGCTGGCAGAGTTTCAGAGGTTTTTATTACAAGTTTGGAACTCCATTTCAGAGTCATGCCTCAACCATTGATTTTAGAGAGACCACTAGAAAGTTTAATGCTGGAGGACCAACATTGAGTTAAGTAGGGGGAAAATGATGAGCCCAAAATATGCTCATAATTTGGATATCATGGTGTACTTTTACTACCCTCACTTTTGTTGTTCATGGTTGTTTAACTCTGTTGAAACCTTTTATTGGGGGATATCTTGTAGCAATACACTTTCATGTTCTTGCAGCCTATTATGTTGACATGTCTATATTTATTACCCTGTTTGACTCCCCAAATGACTAGTATAATGCATGTAGTTTTTGAATGATGAAATAGATTTAAATATGTGATTAATGAATGGATATTGTGTATGTGCCATGCATCTTTTCTTTCGCATCTGTTACCTTGTGTTTCATAGGTTGTTGAAGAAAGTATGATCGAGTCAAGCACAATTGATCTCGACCTTGCAGTAAAGTCCATTTCTTGCACGACTTCGAGGAAGCTCTGGCAAAGACTCTTTGACCGAAACTATTGGGAAGGATTTTAAATAACAGTTAATCTAGAAAGAGTGGACTGATAGATTCTCTCTGGATCGGGTTGAATGGATAAACTCATTTATGAAGTATGTTCCTCATTTTTGGGATACATTTTACATCCACATCTTTCTCTATTACGGTTAGTTAGTTAGTTGTTTTCCTAATTTAAATAAGTGTTCCTCTTGCACGAGTGAGCAAGCATAGTAAGATAGAAAGGATATCATGTAAAAGTTAGTATGATAATAAAAATAGAGTTTGTATGACAAGAGATAGAGTTTTTTGTTAGTTTTCATACATGAATAGAACAATGTATACCATTCTGAGTTCAGTACTTGCATAATTAGTTGATGCTTGCTAAGGGGGCCCACTTAGTAAGTATTTGTAGTTAGTTAGTTAGCCATTCATTTTCTGTTGATCATAAGTTATATTTCATCTTTGAATTTTTTGTGTAAACTCAGTCTTATATTGTTCCTGCGGCATCGGGAATCCATCCCTGTGTCTGTTCCTGTAGCATAAGGCCAGTTCATAGTTTGTTTATCAGTCGTAGCTATTATGATTTCTGCTTTGGTTAAATTATGGTTGAGTTAAGAGAACTTTGCATTACCTTCCTGTAGCATAGGTAAAATTTCTTTCCAAGTATTTATTTTCCATAGGTCGTGACTGAAACTAGTTCTTAGTGCATATATAGTGCCGCTCCATTTCAAGTATACGTTCCCTAGTTTGATAAGTAAATGAATGACCATGAAGAGATATTAGTCACCTGTTGGAATGTCTAATTTTGAGGATAGGTTTTGCTGTGATTTTCATATCCTTTTGTGGGCGTGACCAAATTTTCTAGAATGTTTTAAAAAAAAGGGGGCAGGGCCTCATGGTGGGCATCATTTTGTGTGTGTCTGAATTGTGTAAAGTTAGTATCAACACAAACCTTAATGAAATGAATTATATCAAAGATTCAAAGCAAAGAAGCTACTCTAAATTGCAATTGAACAAATCTTTTAAGAATGTCTCATTGTCCTCTATTCTTAAAGACTCCTTTAACCTTTGGCCCTCAGATTTCTATGTGCACAAAGGCTATTGGAATGACACTTAAGAAATGAGATTAGTATTCAACATGCAAGCCAATTAAATTCCTACATGAAACTATATGATGGAAAGGATAATGGATACTATGATGAATGGATGATGGTGTTTATGATGGATAGACAAACTATAGTGGATACTATGGTAGTGATCTATATGATTCTATATATGATTCTACATATGCTCAAATGCAAAATATGGAAAACTAAAATGATACTCCATATGCTCAAATGCTAACTATGAATATGGTAATCTAAAATGCAACTATGATGCAAAGGATGAAATAAAATGCAACTATGAAGCAAAGTATTACTCTAAGATCTAACTATGATGCAAACAATGACATAAAATGTAACTATAAGACTCCATAATGTTCCTAAGCTCAAACAATATTCCTGCATTATAACTCTATTCAAAAGTGGATTCCAAATACAATGCTAGAGGGTTGTATTTATAGCCTTTTCCAAGCATCTTTTGAGGTGGCAATGATCAATAGTCCATATTCGAACAAGAAGAATGGATGGTGGACATGGAGAGAATCAAGATGTTGTCCCCTTGACCAAAGACAACATGACATTTGGATGGAAGAATCTCTTGACCAATGGGAAACATGCCATTTGGATGGAAGACTCAAGTGTGGGAAGAAAAGACCATGTGCTTTTAAAATTGGTGGAAGTGTGTGAGGAATAAGCCATGTGCTTTTAAAATTGGTTGAAGATAATTCTAATTAAAAATTAGAATTATTTAATTTCATTTGACCTTAGTGAAGTGACACAAAAATTTGTAGACGTGCTTGAATTCCTAATTTGGATTAGTGAAGATTAATTAAATAAAACAAGCTTATGAAAATTTGTTTATTTAATTAATTTAGAAGAATATGATTTTAGATTTGGAGAATTAGAGAATGGTGATCAATATAAATAAATTGAGAATTTATTTATACGTAGTTGAATATTAATTAAATAACTAGTATTTAATTAATTAAATTCCATGACCATTTTTAGGTGTATACACATTCCATTTTCAGCTTATTACATTGTTTTTAATCAATAAATTGCATTGTTTAGAATCTGAAAATTGCATTTCATTCTAGGTCATTACATTGCCTCTTTCCATTTTAGGTTTGCACACTATGTTTGTAAAACTTGTATGAACTTTACAACTTGGTGTTCTATTAGTAATACTATTGTGAGACATAGTTAGAGGCTCATGTCATCATATGTTACCTCACTTGTTGTGGATCTCAGGTTTTCTAGTTCTATTTTTTATAGTGTTGATAATCAACCCTCTATGGCTCATAGTTTTCATACTTCATTTCCCCTGACTTCACCTCCTACAACCAATGTGCATGATGTTATTTAGATATTGCAAGAAGATATAAACAAACTAGATGAAATACAAGAAAACTTACAAGACCATATCCTTAGTGAAAGCATAGACATTAGCATGGTTCCCATTATACAAAATCTAAGGAAAGTTCTGAAAACTAGAAATAGAATACAAATTGTCTATAGCCTTAGTTGCTTCTTTCATGGGAACTTGAATAAACAAGACAACAATGACATACATGCCACAATCAACTTTATTGAAGCTAATGAAACAAAGAGGGATGTGATGAATGTTGACACAAATGATGAAAACATAAAAGATGACAATGAAGAACAACATATTAAAATGGTAGAATTTATTGAAGCTAGATCTTGTATAAAAAGCCTCTTGATATTTCTTTCTCACAAAATGATATACTTAAACATGCACTTGATGGTCCTCTTTACATAGTTGGTCGAATCAATGCTAAGCCCACTAATGGGATATTGATTGATCCTGTCTATGGAGAGAAAGTGATTATTGAAGAATTTTTATTTGTGAATGAACTCTATCAAGATATATATGATACATTGAAAGCATGGATCAAGACACATATGGTTTTTCTTGTCCTACGATTGGATCAACAAATCTCCCTTTAAAATTTGGACGGAAAACATTAAATGTTTCTTTCACCATCATCCCACAATTGGACCAATTTTGTGTGAAGTTAGGCTATCCATGGCTTCGCTCCATGAATGTTGTACCTTTGGTTCTGCGTAAATGCTTAAATTTTCCATTTGGAAATGATAACTTTACTGTGCATCATAGTGGTTTTAATCCTATGTCTTCCTAAGGAACCTTTTCATTAGATTTATTTTGGCTCGAGCCTATGGAACCTATTAAACCTCACAAGGACTTCTTTTTCAAATCATATCAAAAGTTCAAGGGAAAGCACAAAGCAGAATTATCCCTTCGAAACATGCCTCAACCTATGACTAAAAAACCTATCCTTGATGAAAAAATGATTGAACCAAAAAGCATCCAAGAGCAACCTATAACAAATCCTCTTGCAATTTCCTATAAGAGACCATGAGATAACCAAAGAAATCTAGTTGTCCCTCCTAAAAAAAAACAAATGTAAAAAGCTAAAGAGAAAGTGGTTGAAAAACCTCCTATTGTTTCTTCCATTCATCCCAAGGAAGAGAAGAAACCTATGATTGACAAACCAACTCTTACACAAACACAAATTGGCAATAAATTAAAACTAAACCAAAATGCTAGAGAGTGTAGGCATAGATGTCGTGCTATTGCTCATATGTTACAAACCAAAGAAGACAAGAACAACATATAAAATCAAAATATGAACTTACCTAAAGCAATGCATGATGATTCTATACCCTCACCACAACATAAACAAGAACCTTCCATAGACAATGTCATTCAACCTCCTATTATGATTAATCTAGATGATGAAATTGATATTGCAAAGATAGATGAACAAGTGCATAATGAATTGAATACATTATATTTCTCTTCTATGAAATTAAATTACAAATCTCCTAAAAAGAGTGTTAAACTTGGTGCTTCCCCTAGTTCACCACTTGTTGTTGTCCTTTTGGCTAGTTGTCTGCCTTCTATTTATATAGATCGAGATTAGGATGCAAACAACTTGCTATAGGTTGACTCACATGTGCCTTACTAGTATTTTGTTTTTTTCATGTTTCTTTATGTGATTGCATGTGCCTAATGTGATCCCTTGTGATGTTTCATTTGATGTATCTCTCTCCTTTCGTGCATTCCTCTCTACATATCTACATTCTTCTCCATGTCATAAAATCTTTCTTTTCTCTTTTTCATTTGTCTTGTATTTTCCTTTTGGAGATGACACAAGGTGTCAATACATGTAGGTCTCTTCCATGTTGACCTGAAAGGATTTTTCTTTGTTTTCAATCTCTATGTTTCATTTTTCTAGTTCTATGAGTATTTGGGGAATGATGAAAGTTCTGAGCTCTAAAAACAACATTGTAGCAAAGAAATATTGACCCTAAATCCATAGATCCCTTATGTATTCTTGGGGGAAACCCCTCCCTCCTTGTTCATAGCATAGCTTTATTTCAGAAACATATATGACTTGACATAGGGATTTTTGAGGAAAGCTCTCATGTCTTTGAAGAAAACATGGGATACTTTAAAGCAATTTCTCACAATAATGGTGTTAGCAACCAATTTAAAGTAGGTGCATACATAAATGACATCTTTCGACATATTTCATGGAATGATTTTCTTTTTTCTTGTGACGTGTCCTTTTTTTGGTGGTTTCATTGGGTTTGATGTCCTCCAAGAGTGTGATATTTCTAAGCATACGATCTCCCTTGGTGGCATGATGCAAAATGTGAGGCATCCCATAAGTGGTGATCTAATACTCTTCGACTTGTCCTCTCTTGGAGAAATTAGGCACAATGTTCCCTAAGAAGAAGACCTTACATGAACAAAGAAAAATACCCTTTAATAAGAACCTATAGACATGACATTCAAAAGCATAGCATAGTGATTCCCTATTGAAGAGGACAAATTCGATATGATATGGGAGGATAATATGATTCTCTCATTTTCCACCTCATTGGGATAACTCACCTAGTGGATGGAATGAGGTTCCACTACCCCAAAGTGAGCATGTATGTTACAAAAAAACAACCTAGACCTAGTCAACATAGTGATGGATAGACAATTGAAGCTTGATCCATGTTATGGAAAAAAAACCATGTTCCACATCTTGTTGGGATAATTGTGCTTGATCCTTTTTTTAAAAAAATTTTATTGGCCTTTGATAGGGTATGGCTATGTATATTTTTTATTGGTGCATACTTAAGTGTCTTGAATGTCTACTTTAGTGTGAGTTTGACATGGGGGAAAATTCTCACTAAAGTGGGGGAAAAATGTATTAACAAAAAAAGTATCCATTTTTCTTGCATTTGGAAATAATTAACAACAAATGAACCTAATGTTGCCTTGATTTAGTCTTGTAATGTGTTATACACATTCACATTGATTCTAGGGCTCTTTTTAATAAAATGTACTTAATTGTGCCTTATTTATGGTGTTGTAAAGTGTTTTCTTACACTTTCACACTAATCTAGGGATTTATTAATTAATTATGGTTAATTGAGCTTAATTAGTCCTTTAATTCAAATCTAAGCCTTATTAATTGTAGTTTTCAACGATCTATCTTGACACCCATTAATGATATGGCATAACATTTACATTGGCAAAGTTGTAGTCCTAGAAAACTATGCTAGGACCCATTCGCCACTTTGGGGGAATGGGTCATCCTTACTTAGGATGCCCCTTTTTTGTCATATTTGAGATGGGATTTTGATGTTATTTCATCCCCTCAAAGCTTGGTCCTAGGAAATTATGCTAGGACTCATTCACCCAAGGTGGTGAATGGGTCCTCCTTGCCTAGGACACGCCTTTTTGAACTTATTTGTGGTGGGATTCTAGGGATTTTCAATCCTAGATTTGATGTCGACATGGATTATTTGAATTTTGGGGTTAAATCTTAGATTTAGTATAAATATAAGGTTAATTCACATAGTTTCATCTAAGATTTCAAATATTGAATCATTAGAGTGAATTTATGATCAAGAGAGCATTTTAAGGAGACTAGAAGGTAGATTGTTGAAGTTCTATTGTAGCAATTCAAGGTCATATTATCATGTCAAAGGCATAGTGCATCAAGAATGTGGTTGAGCTTATGTGTTGATGTAGTATTGAAGATCCATTTGCAAGCATGGTTTCATATCTAATTTAAAATCTAGATCTACATTCTACATGGCCACTTCATGTTAGTTTGTAGATTTACATTCTAATACATCATCCAAGACCGTATCATCATTTCGTATTTCGTGTTTCATGTTTCATGCTTCAATTTCATTGTTTCATCATAAGTTTTAATTACCTAAATGGGGTTTGACCAAGGGAAGCCCCTATTCTCTAACAATCAACAAGTTTTTCTCCTCTTAGATGTGTGTTTGTAGGTTTCTTGCTTGAAGATCAAGTGGAGAACAAGATTGAATCAAAATTGTCAAAGTTGTCAAGTTGCAAAGTTGTCATCCATATCACAAGAACATGAAAAAAAGGTTACAAATTTTTTTTCAAATTTTTGGGAGCTAAGCACCAAGGAGCTAGAAGTGCAGACATCAAGGAACAAAACCGAGATCTTAATTTTTAGAAACCCTAATAGGGACCCATTCACTACTAAAGGAAAATGAGTCCTTAGTGACCTAAAAAAAGCAAGTACTCAAAAAGTTAGACAATTTTTTAGCCTCTCAAAAGTTCCCTTATTGTTGCTATAAATAGTTAGCATTTATTTTTTATTGTTATTTAGGCATTTTAGCTCTCATAATTGAGTGAAAAATCCCCTATAAAAATAGTAGTTTATCATCTTGTTAATTCATTTTGATAATCCCTCCTTATATTTCTTTGTTTCAACTCTAAAATTCTAATATTTGATCATGTAAGTGATGATTTTGGTATACCCTTTCACAATGCTTTGCTCCTCCTAGGGTTTTTCACCTAAAAGGAGAAAGGGGATGGAAAAGGTTACCAAAATACAAGGATTTACACTCAAATTATATGTAAATGAAGTGTATTATGTCTAATGAAGATGTAAAAATGCACTAATCTAAAATTGAAGTGATCTAATGATGTAAAACTATGAAAATGCAAAGTGTTGGAAAACACATTGTGATATGCAAACATGTGATAAATGACCTACAAATGCAAATAAAACTAAATAGAAAGTTATGAAGCATAATTTTTGCACCTGGAAGTGTGTTGTAGACTTGAAGCAACTTTGAAATCCTAGAAATTCTAATTTTTAAGCCTGGGAGGACATTTAGGCCAATCTGGGTGACTTAGTCTCAATTCTAGAAAAACTATCTAGAAATCAGTTTGTACAAAATGGGTATGTGAATCTACAAAAATCATAGAAAATTAGGTTCAGTGGGACTAATTTTCCCAAGGTGGTGACTTACTTCACTTTTGAATCTCTGAAAATTCGTAAGTGGAAACGAATGCCCTAGGTTTGCACTTTAGTTTCCTACAGGTGTCTACTTCTTAAACTCTGATTTCTAGGCCTGAAAGTGACTTTCAGTTAATATTTTAGCTTGATCAACAAGGAGATGTCTTCAATGATTTTAAAACCCTCAAAGTGCTTAAATTTTCAAACACACAAGAAGAAAAGAATAAATGTTGAATGTTAGGGAATGGGGGTTTGCCTTGGTCAAACCCCTTTTAGGTAGTTAAACCAAAATGATGACAGAATGTAATGTAACATGAAATAATGGAGTTTATTATCTTTCCATGATGTTTTATCTTGAATTTTTGCAACAAAACATGAATAATCTTCCTATGAATGTCTTTGTGATGACTTAGAATGATAAAACCCTAGCTTGCTTGACTTGAGAACATGATGAGTGATGAATAATAATGAGTTATGACTTAAGATGAGTTAAGATATTAGAAGGAGATGGGAGAGATGTAAAATGAGGAGAAAAAAATTATTTATACACTTTTGTGTCTTAGTAACTTGATGATACCTCATCATAGGCTAACATAAGGTCTTCAAGAATAAAAACCCGAAAGAAATTTGATTTAATTTTTATTTTTGTACCAAATAGGACTAAATCACCCCTATGGGTGAATTGGTCCACCTGGAAAATTTTGAGTGGATGTCGAATATTAAGATGTATTAAATGTTGTTTATCAGGTTCCTCAACAAGACACTTAATTAAGTCCTGTAAGTGCATAAAGGGGCCATTTAAAACATAAGAAAGGTGTAAACATTGATGACAAGCCTAGGAAAGTGAGAAATCTTGTTAAAAGACTTTACAACACTTTGAAATAGGTCTTGGTAAGGTTATTTAGGTGAATTATAACATTATGGTCCTAGAAAAGTGTGAAGATGTGTTACAACACTCTTGCAAGACATCAATAAATTTATTTTATTTAGTTTGCAAGGGCCTAATACCTAGTTTGGATGTGAAAAAAACCTCACAAAACTAAATCAAGGCCTCATTAAGTCCAATTTATCATCAATTATTCCCATATCAAGAAAAGTATACACTTTTTGGCAATACAGATCATTATCAAAGGATTAAAAAATATGATATGAGAATCCCCAAGTTTTTTCACTATAACTGTCATTCTTGGGTGCATCACAATTGATACAATCTAAGTCTATATGGTTTCTCAAAATTTAGTGTACAAAATTCTTATAGGTTAAATATGGATCCATGAGATGGGTCTTTCCCCTTCTACACTCCATTGTAATCTCAATTTCATTGATCGAAACAAGAGTTATTTAGTCATAACTAATGATAGTCCTTATCAATTTCATTAATTTATTGATAAATATAATACTTGAAGAACTCCATATCAAATAGTTACATCTATATTTTACCCTTGTAAAAATCTATCAACCCACCCATAAATCATGCCAATCCTAAGGATAATTGGGGTTATCTTAATTTCACATGAAATCTCATGAGGAAGAAATTTAATTCAAATATAATGATCATGCTACTACTCCTTTAGCCATATAGATCTTGATAAACATGATAAATCACCTTTCTAATCCCAACTAGATAACATTTTGATGAAGGTGTGTTCTCTCTTATAGGTTTATGCCATCTTCATCTCAATTGGCTAGCCAATATGCCAAAGGATATTTTATTTTGTAAAATATTGGATTTAATAGAAGAAGTTTATGTTTGAAGCAAAAAGGGTTGATAGAACCTGACCAGCCACCTAAAATTAATAATTATAAGGTTATATGATCTTATACATATAGGCTTGCAATTAGTCAACCTTGAATTGATTTACACTAGTCTTTTAGATATTATTCCTTCTTTATATCATTTTTCTAACAAGAAAACTAGTAGAATAATTAGGAATCTACATGATGATCTATAGTCATTTCATCATGCTAGAGGCTCCCTACATGTTTTTGAGTTTTGTACACATTTTAAGAAGATTCTCCTTCATTATATAATCCTTAGGATACTTTACCCACTCAACCCTACATTGAAGATAGAAAAACACTCATTATTGATCTGGTATCTTGGATGGTTGAGATGGATAAGAGAGAAAAATAATAGATCTTAAAGTTTTATGATTACTTGATTATAAAATACATCAAAATATTATATTGATTCTTTTTGTTCTCATGATGTGATTAATTATTCATTAGTTTAATATTACTCTTGAAATTACTAATTCTTTCTTATGTGGTGATTGTATAGTTTAAATTTCTTATGTAGATTTATTATCTATGATCATTTTATGATGCTCCTACATCTAATGATGATGTTATATCTTATATTGATTCTAAGAAGATTTATGTTTCTAGTTCACATGATAATATTTTATGCATGGTTATGAATGGTGATTTTCCTCGTCCAAAACCATCTATTAAAAAGGTTTCTATCCATTACACTATTTTGGATCATGTGTCTTCTAGTGCTCATATCAAGATAGATCCATGGATTCAAGGATTTAATGGTTCTAAGAGTGGTTTTCTACAGTGGTGATATACATTTTCAAAGTTTAATTATATTTATGATGATATTACTTATGGTAATTTTCTAATTCATACATTTAGAGAGACTTTAGTGGATGGTTCTTTGTTAAATTATGGTTTGCACTATAATTATTATGATTCTTTTCAGAACCTTAATAATGATTTTATAGAACATTTCACTTGTAAGACTTCTTCGTGAGTGTTTACAAATTATCACCATATTCTAACACAAAGATATTACCATGTGGTTTCTTAAATGTATTCTTCCATTCAAGAAAAGTATCAGGTTAATTTTTAGTTAATACTATTGAGAATAGACACATCAATTAACTACAAGTAAATAACCATTTAAAGGAAGTTCACTAGATTGGTGGATTCTTCAAATGCTATATTAAAATAAATATTGGGCCATATTCTTGTTATTTTTCCTCTTGTTAAAAAATGGATATGCCTAAGTTTGCACCAAAAAAAGGTTTATTATATTTGTGCTCATCATCACATGCATTGGCATTCTATGAATTGATGCATTACATTGAAGCATAAAATTTGAGATCGTATTGACAAGATTGTGGTGAAAATAAGGAAATAGTGTGCTCCACCTTTTAGGAGATATAACACAAGGACACGGGAACCTATTTCACTCTCAGTTCATTAGGAAACCAAGTTACATCAACCAAGTGACTCAATTAAGGAAATTAATTCAACAAGGGTGGTTTCCTTAGGTGTGATTAAATAGGGGTTCACAATTAAATTGTATCTTCAAAGGAGGAATGCAAACTCTTATTCGCTAAACCCTAGAAACTTAAAATATGAAATTAGATAACTAAATAGAAAGATACAAAAAAGTACTTGGAGAAGTAGATATGACTAAGCAAGGCCTAGAAACACTAAAATTTTCTGCTTTTGATGTGTATTGGGACTCAACACTAGACTGGGAGATTTAGTCCCAGTTTAGGGTTTTCGGGTAGAAGCTGTAATCTTTAGGTGACATATTAAATCCTCTAAAAATTGATAAAATGGTTGTATAGGGATTCATATGCCCAAGGTGGAAATTAAGTCTTGTTCACATTTAATGTATAAAACACACATCACAAGAGAGAGAGAAATATTGTTTTTGTTAGTGGATGGGGGTCTACCTCACTCAGACCCTATTTGAGTAATTAAAATTTGAAATGAATTGAAATACCATGAAGAAATGATGAATGAACAAGTGAATGTAACAACTCACCAAACCTTGTTGAATCCTTGTAGAGTGGTATGATGCATGAAGACCTTGACATGATGCTTGAATCTTGAATTGATGCTCCAAAATGCTCGATAATCAGTTCTTGAATGCTTTTGTAAACTCTTGAATTCTCTTGAATACTTCAAAATATCTCTTGAAGGCTCTAGATCTTGGTGAGACTCTCTTTCTTGAAGATTCTTAGGTTTCTTAGGTGAAATAATGATTTGAAACCTTATTTATATAGGCATTCCATCTAATTTACCATTTGTTAGATCCCAAATGCCAATATTCACAAAATTTGAATTGAAAACCTTGATTTCTCACTCAAAACACTAAAAAAGGGGCAAAATAGGACTCATACACCCAATGTGGCATATAGGTTCCACCTAGGGGGACTCATATTCCAACAGTGGCATATGGGTCCCACCCTAGCTTTTTGGGCTGAGGAAATGTTGAGGGGTTAGAATATTAAGTTCATTTATTGAATTTGTCAAGATTTCAGTTGAAATAAGCCTTGTAATATGTAATAAATGGTCTTAAGGGTCTATTATGATGATTTGAAGGTCATAAATGTAGGAAGGCCCAAAACTTAGTGTGAAGATGTAAATAAATACACTTTACAACACTAAATTAAGGAAAAATTAGTTCTATTTAGTTTAAAAGGGCACTAAACTTAATGTGAATGTGTAAAACACATTACAACACTAAATCAAGGCAACATTATGCTTAGTTTAATATTAATAATTGCCAAATTAAGTGTGAAAAAGGGATACTTTTTCCTACACTACATTTAGTCCCCACTTTAGTGAGATGAGGAACTTGGTTCAAACTCACACTTAAGTAGACATTCAAGAGGGGTCCAAGTGCACCAATGTGGATGGTATAGAATGAAAAAGATCAAGGGGGTGGTCAAGTCCCTAGGATCAAGATCCTATGGAAAACCAACATAGGCACAAGAGATACACATTTAAATGATGTATGAGGCAACAATAAGGTACAAGCATACATTGCCAAAGACATAAAGAAGAAATAAAAGGAAAGAAAGGGTGGATCAAGCCTCGACCATTTGTCCAACGTGATGTGGATCAGATATAAGTTGTTTGTCCAAAAAATTTTACAAGTGGAACATGATGTCCACTATGTAAAACAAATGCACACTCACAAGGGCTAATGGAACCTTAGGTCATCCACTAGGTGATCCCCCAGAGACACATACACACATGGTCGATATGCACTCACAGAGATAATTTAGTGGCTTTGGGAATGTCATGCCTAAGTTCGACTCCCATATGCTAACCATACCAAAGCTATACCTCTTGATAAATTTGATAAGGTTCTACAAAACTACATATGCTAACACCCATGAACAAACAAGATGGCTCCATAGGCAAGAAAAGTGTGTTATGCGAGGTGGCCATATAATAATTATTGTAAATGTGAAATGGTGCAAGGTATGCTCAAAGGAGTTTTTCTTAGTTCATGTAAGTTCTTAACTTAGGGAACATTGTTCGTAATGTCTCCAAGAGAGGACCAATCAAAGAATAGAAGATTCACAACTTTGGGGATGTAGTGTGTCGAATCAAGCCACTAAGATGAATATAATATGCTAAGAAAGATCACACTCTTGAAGGAAATCATACCCAATGTCATCACAAAGTGAAAGATGCATCACATGAATTAAGAAGACTACAAAATGAAGTTACATGAGCTGAAAAAGAATAATGTTAATGTATGCCCCCACTTTAAAGAAATTTCTAAACACCATATGCTATGGGAAATTACTTTAAAGTAGCCAATGTTTACTCCTAAGACATGAGAGATTCCTTGAAAATCCCTATGCCAAGTCATATGTTCCTAAATCAAACTACATCATGAATAAAGGGTTTCCCCCAAAACACAATATTAAAGATAACTCAGTACGTCACATGCGAGTTAGCTTAAGGCATGCCATCCACATCCCAAGCTTGATCTTATATATACATGGAAGGTGGTGAACTAGCCAAAAGAGACAATGAAAAGTGCCATATGAGGACAAGGCTACCTAACCCCTTACCCACACTTAGTGCAAGACAAGGATGACCAGAGGTGATTGATAAGAGACATAAAAATTAGTATCAGTTAGAGGAACAAGGTGCGTCAACATAAGGAAGAGCACCACAATCCTTAAGTTTTTGAATTGTAAATTACTCAAATCCTTAAATTCATTAGTAAAATGACAATGAACTCTATGATATGCACAAAATGAACTCTTGTAGTAAAATTTCTTTTATGTTCTTGGAGGGAGAGTTATCAAACAACCTTGGAGGATCTCGACAAGATACTCTCTTGATAAATAGAATATTCTCCTTTAATTTGTGACAAAGATATTTTTTGCTTAGTACTAGGTGTCATACTTACACAATACTCTTTAGATTGTGAGATTTTTTACTATCCTTGAAAGGGGGTGTAAAATCTAACGAACTCCAATCGTTACTAAGACATGTACTAGGAGTGCTTTGTGTGATGACATTAATGTTAAGTGAAGAATTATTTTTTTCTTTCATTTCTTTCAAATGAAAATAACCAAGACCAATAGTTTTATCAATTCAAGATGCACTAATGTTAAAGTTGGCTTAGAAGAATCCTTTGTAAGAGTGTTGATATTAAGTGAAGGCTTGTTTGTTTCTTTTGAGGGACCATAACTAAGACCATTAGTTGTTTCTTGTGTGGTAGGTTCTATAGAGACATAGATACCTTTTTATTTAGCACTGCATCCTTTTCCACTATACCCAAGTTGTTTCATAAGTTCATAACCTTTTCCATAAAGCTTTTTCATTTCTTTCGAATTTAGTGGTTGTTTGTAATCAACTTCATCAAAGCTTGTTGTGTAATTTGTTTCTTCTTCTAAAGTGGTTGAAGTGGATTCTTTTGAAGGGTGTTCTAAATTTTGTGTTGAAATTACCATTGTTTCTTTTCCCTTTTCAGACTCTTTGTTTATGATCTTGTATTCTCTTAGGAATGTAGGTGTGAAATCTAACGATCCCAAATCATCCATTGATAACATTGTGAAGGATTTAGGGTACTTATCTTATTTTTCTTCTTGCACGGGTTCCACTTTTATAGCTGGTGTCAACATTTTCAAAGGAAACTCCTTGTCTTTCTAAAGTTGTAAAACACTATAAGGCTTAAGATCAACTTCAAATATGTATACTTTGTTGTTGTAGACATACTTCATTATATGATGAATAGTTGAAGTAACTTGATGAATCTCATGAATCCATGGTCTTCCTAAAGGAGCTTATATGAGAGATCATGAAGCATTAAATGGATAGGAGTTTGTAACATTACTTTTACTACTATAATAGGAAAAGTGATCACACCAAGCGGTTGTTTTCCTACATTGTCAAAACCTTGAATCTATAAGGAATCAGGTTCAATTCTTAATTTATCCACACCAAGCTTATCCAAAAGGGTTACACTACACACATTAAGAGTTGATCCATTGTCAACAAGGGTTCTCTTTATCCCTGTCCTATTCTATTTAGCTATTATTATGAAAGCTTCATTTTTTTTGCACTCCCAAAGGAGGTAGCTCACTTTGGTGGAAAACAATGTTAGCATTCATTCCTTGTTCATCATGGTTGTTGTGTCATTCGGTTGCGCATTAGGAGGGATAGGAACTTGTTGTAAAGCACTTTGAAGCATGTTATGATAACTAGGTGAGGCTTGAATAAGGTAGCATAAGGATATCTTAGTAGGATTATTCTTAAGTTGCTCAACAACACTTTGTGAAGGAAAGTGAGAAGCACTAGGTAAGATAGGGTTAGGCAGTGGGAGGGATGTTGGAGTTGTTTTTCTTGGATAAGGATTGTTTCTAGAGTTATATGTATGAGCATAAATATTATATCTTTATTGCTTTGAAACTTTAATTTTTAGGTGGTTTGAGGATGAGGACGGGTTTGGTTTGAGTTTTTGGTTGGTTTGAGGGTGGGTAAAGGATAAGTTTAGGACCATGAGAGTACTTCAAGGGATATCTAATGGGTGTAACCTTAGAAGATTTATCCTTATTTTCATGATCTCTTAGTGAAGAGGAGTCTAATGTCACTTCATCATCTTCATCTAAGGAAGCCACATCACTATTGTTTGAAAGAAATGTGTCAATGTTCTCATTTTCTTGCACCATGATATCTTCCCTAGTAGGATAATTTTTAGGAGGATTAGAAAGTAGATGTTTATGACATTCAATGTTTGGTTCTTTTGAAATAACTTCTTCACAAGTAGGGGACTCATCAATGGTTGGGTTTTCTTGTTTATCAATGATGTCATTCTCTTGTTCAATAATGTTTTTTCCTAGGGAAAGAGAGACAATAAAACTCTCATAACTTTCATTGGTTTGATCTTCTAACACCAAAATATCTTCTTCGTAAACATGAGAGATATTAGGAGAAGAACAAGTATGATTATCAGATTTATCTATGATTACATTCCTTTTCCCATAATGTTTTCCAAAATGGGATAGGTAGGGGAAGAAAAATAAATAGGGTTGTCATAGATCTTAAAGAATTGATCATCTAACACCAACATATCCTCCTCACAAATAATATGATCGTCACAGTTTCTCACAATTCCATCCTCTTTCACTAAAAAAATCTCACAAGCAAGATATGAATGGAAATTAGGTAAGGTGATGTTTAGAAATGTGTCTATAATCTCATTCTCTTGTGCTATAATATCTTCCAATGCAGGAGAGTTTATAGAAGAGGAGCTTTCAACATTGTCATGATTCTCAATGGGTGTATCTTCTATCACCAAAATACCTTCATTACAAGTAGGAGAGGTATTGGGAGAATAGAAACTATGATTATCATGATTGTTTATACTTTCATCTTCTTCGATCACATCATTCCCATAAATAGAAGAGATGGGAGGGGGTGTAGATTTAAGACAAGCGTCAAAATTTTCACTTTCTTGTACTAATAGACTCTCATAACTAGGAAATGTATTGAATGAATGATCAACATATTGATGAATTTTTTCTTTGCAAACTTGGAAACAAAAGATACAAAATTTTGTGAAAAGTAATCTATACAAACTTAGTGCACAAAACGAAAATTGCAAGAAGCTTAAAATGCAATGCAATGACCTAGAATGAAATGTGCAAATGCAATTTATAGATTCTAAACAATGTAATTTGCTAAGTACACTATGCAAAAATCTGAAAATGAAATGTTGTAAATGCAATTTTCAAATTAAGCAATGCACAAAATTAACCAAATTAAGCTAGATCTAATGAAATGAATGAAGTGAAAACTCAACAAACTGAAGCAGATATCTAATGACAACAAACAAAAGTACAAAGATGAAGTTTTCAATGTTGTAAAATGAAACTTTAAGCTTGATATGGGACTAAATCTCCTAGATGGTCAAATAAGTCCGAGTTAGGGTTTTTTGAAAGTTCAAATAGTGGAAAACATACATCATAGAATTCCCAAAAATCTAGTAAAAACACATGTACAAGGACTAAATCACCCAGATGGGTGAATGAGTCCCAATTAGGGTTTTGAAGTTGATTTTGATAGATTCAGGTGTTTTATAATGATTTTTAGATTCAACTCTTCTATACTAAATTTTAGTTTCAATGCAATGTAAAATGCAAGTTGAAAATGTGACAAAATGATGACCTAAAAGACCTAGTTTGATATGCAATTTTTTGTTTGAATGTTGAAATGCAAGTTAATATGATGTATATGATATGCAATATGATAATTTTTTTTGTATTTTTAAGATTTAATGAATGAAAACAATGCAATCCTAAAACCCTAGATGAGATGCAAATTTGAATGCAAACTAAACACCCTAAAAGAGATCTAATTCAATGCAAATGAATGCAAGATCTAAATCTAGGATGCAAAGGACTCATAAAATCAATTTACTACAACATTCAAAATTTCAGGTTCAGCAAAATGAACACAAAGAAATAGGGTGCTCCACCTTTTATGAGATGGAACACAAGGACATAGGGACCTATTTTACTCTCAATTCATTAGGAAACCAAGATCCCTCAACCAAGTGACTCAATTGAGGGAAGTAATTCAACAAGGGTGGTTTCCTTAGGTGTGATTAAATGGGGGTTCACCATTAAAATGAAGCTTCAAAGGAGGAATGCAAACTCTAGTGCACTAAACCCTAGAAACTTAAAACATGAAATCAGATAACTAAATAGAAAGATTCATAAAAGTACATGGAGAAGTAGAGATGACTAAGATAGGCCTGGAAACATTGAAATTTGTTTCTTTTCATGTGTATTGGGACTCATACACTAGACTAGATGATTTAGTCCCAATTTAGGGTTTCTAGGAAAAAACTATAATCTTCAAGTGACAGATTAGGATCCTTTGAAAACTAGTAAAATGGTTGTATAGGAACTCATATGCCCAAGGTGGTGATTTAGTCTTGTTCACATAAATATGCAAAACACACATCACAAGAGAGAGAGACAAAAATGTTGTTTTTGTTAGTGGATGGGGGTCTGCCTCTGTCAGACCCCATTTGAGTAATTAAAATTTGAAATGAATTGTAATAACATAAAGGATTGATGAATGAGCAAATGAATGTAACAACTCACCAAACCTTGTTGAATCCTTGTAGAGTAGGTATGATGCATGAAGACCTTGACATGATGCCTGAATCTTGAATTGATGCTCAAAAATGCTTAATAATTAGTTCTTGAATGCTCTTGTGAACTCTTGAATGCTCTTGAATACTTGAAAATATCTCTTGAAGGCTCTAGATCTAGGTGAGACTCTCTTGCTTAAATATTCTTAGGTTTCTTAGGTGAAATAATGGTTTGAAACCTTAGTTATATAGGCATTCCATCTAATTTACAATTTATTAGATCCCAAATGCCAATGTTCACAAAATTTTAATTGAAAACCCTAATTTCCCACTTAAAACCCTAAAAAGGATCCAAATGGGACTCATACACCCAAGGTGACATATGGGTCCCACCTAGGGGGACTCATACACCCAAGGTGGTGTATGGGTCCCACCCTAGCTTTTCGGGCCGAGAAAATGTCTAGGGGTTAGAATATTAAGTGTATTTATTGAATTTGTTAGGATTTTAGTTGAAATAAGCCTTGGGATACATAAGAAAGAGTCTTAAGGGTCTATTAATGATGATTTGGAGGTCATAAATGCAAGAGGGCCCAAAAATTAGTGTGAATCTTGATTTAATTAAATAAAATTTACAACACTAAATTAAGGAAAAATTAGGTCTATTTAGTTTAAAAGGGCCCTAAACTTAATGTGAATGTGTAAAACACATTACAACACTAAATCAAGGCAACATTAGGCTTATTTTAGTATTAAACATTCCCAAATTAAGTGTGAAAAAGAGATACCTTTTCTTACACTATAGGTGGTACAAGTTAAAGGTAGTAACAATCATGCAAAAATATTTTTCATAGCTTATCATGATAAAGTACATTCTTCCAAGACATCTACATCTAGCACACCATGTGATACACATTGTAAATATCAAGAAAAATTGTACACTTACAAGTATACATCAATAAAAATATTCATCATTGTATGTTGACTAGGCTAAACATAATATATTAAATCCATGTGAATTAAAGGTTATGAATTATGATACATTTCAACCAAAATCTAAGGTGTGTTCTCCAAATTTTTTATCATTACATGAAACCATTATTTATAAAGAAACATTATTAAGTCATACTTCTTTTATATATAATGATATCAAAAGAAAATGTCTCTTTAGGGGCAACACTTAAAAAAAAATTGTGTGGTTCTATATGAGCTTCATTTATTTATATAATTGATTTACACATGCTATTTTCTATATGTTTCACTTAGTATTTCTACTTGGGGAAAGGTTGTTTATTTTGTAGGCTATTTACATCCATGAGCACTCAAAAGTGAGGGTATATTTCCTTTACAATTTTTACATGCACATGAGACATAAAAATTATCTAAGGTATGTATATCCTATTTTTCTAATTTTATTCATATTATATATGATTTTTCTAATTTTATCTTAGATTGGTCAACCTCATGATTATCCTTTGTATGACTCATGCCCACTTTACCATGCTTATGTTTTTTCCTATCTATATTTTCAATTTAGGATTTGGTCGTAAGGGCCTATGGGAGTGGGCACAAATTGTACAGACTTAGATGCAGCTTTATAAGCTGTTGACATCACTGCTAAATGCCTCATTTCTATCTACTTAGCATGTGTAAAACATCTATAACTGGCTTTAAGATTTCCAACAGCCAATTTATATGCATGCCTATCTACCTGACAACCGGTTTTTTCTGTACTGCGACGACATTGAATCCTACCATTTCCTCGTTTCAACTTGGAAGTCCTCTGCATTAGTTTGAATTTGGGCCTATCAATAAACTGCCTTACACTGCTTGCAATTTGCTCCAGCAGCTCTCCCTGATCTCTGAAATATATAGAATAAATTCCCCTTCAAAAGGATTATTTCAGATATTTAATTTCATGTAAGTATTAATACCCGTTAAGTAACGGACAATGGCCCATAAAATTGCCTCTAATCGTAATTTTTTAATTGCTTCTTTAGTAAGGAAGTTATTTTACCGCGGTTCTGGAATTTGACTCTGTGACCTCCTTTTATGTTTTGGCGTAGCATTCACTTAAAAAACTCAGAATAAGCCGTAACTTTTTCTTGTAGTTGAGTACCTCATATTTAGTTTGAAAGTGAATGGCATAAATATAAAAGATTGCAATATATTTGTAACGTTCAATTATAAAAAAAGGGTTTGGCAAGTGAGTGCCAAAAATACGTAAATCTGTGACTGGTTTTTATAGATAAAAAACAAATATTCAATGATCTATACAATTCTTGTTTCTCATCTTATTGATTATTTTAAATTTTTTAAAATATAAATTTTTTATTTTAAATAATTTTTAATTATTTTAAAATAAATTATAATTTATAATTTAAATTATTATATATTAATTATAATATAATAAATAAAGATATATTTGTAAAAAAAATTAATAAATTATGTTGGCATGAGATCTCTTATTTATTCTTTTTAAAAGAAGTTACTATATTTTTTAACAAAAATATACAAAGATGTTAACCATTCTTGTAGACAAAGATTTAAAGAAACAAGTAACCTAAACTTTAAATTTTAATTCAATAGTATAATCATTTCAAAAATAATAATAGATAACAAAAAAATTTAGACAAAACAAATCACCTATAACAAATATATATATATATATATATATATATATAAAACAAAGATTTTAACCATTCTTTTAGGCAAAGATTTAAAGAAACAAGTAACCTAAACTTTAATTTTTAATTCAATAGTAATCATTTCAAAAAAAAATAGATCCCAAAAAATATAGTTCTTGTTTTTGTTTATTCACAAATACATTTTAGGAACAACAAATCACTTATAACAAATTAAAATAAAATTATATATACACATACACATACACGTATATAAATACACACTTACACACATATACATACACACATACATATATACATATACATACACATACACACACATGTATACACACACTTACGTATATACACACACATATATACATATATACATACACATAATTTATAATGCTTCAAAATAATATTTAAAAATAAAAATAAAAATTTGAAGAAGATGAGAAGTAGAATGATGAGAAGTAGAATTGTGAAAAATAATGCTTGACATTAATATTTGTAGATTAAAAACTATTACAACCAAGTTTCTAAAATTAATAAATTAAAAAATATACAATAATTTGAAGTAAAATCATTTTTAAAAAGTCATCCATATTCAATAATAATCTTATATGCTATTTTTCAAAGATATTTTGAATTAATATATTTTAACAGTTTATTAAAAATATATATATAATAAATTTGGGTTAGATATCTAACAGATTAAAAAAAAACATTCTCATAAAATAAATTCACCATATTCATCTAGACTAAAATTTTTAGTTATTCTAATTTCACCGAAAGAATTTATAAGAACACTTCTTGAAAGTTGATTGCTAACATTTATAACCAAAAAATTCAAATGATCTTTCATCCTTTCAAAGCTACCTTACATAGAAAATTCATTAATAACATACCACATCCCAAACCCTTATCATTGCAAAATGCTTAAAAAAAAATCATCCAAAAAAGCATAATTTATAGGAGACGGAAGTGCTGCTATATAGAAATTCCTCATGAACTTTTAGTAGACAAAAGAGAAATAGATTACTATCTAAAGCTTCCTTCCATTGATAACACTATATTTAACCACAAAAAAGAAAAATGGACTAACCTATCATACCACCACATACTATGGAGTCTTTGTATTGATCTTCCGAATCCTAGTTCCAAACTGTATGTAACTTTAATATGTTAAGAAACGTGAAAGACAAAGAAAGAGAAGCAGCAAATGGTCTCTTTACCCCTCAAAAATATAGCCCTTGATATGTGAAACCTCACGAAGCGCCTTCTTCCATTCCTCAAGTAAACTCGTCTCAAACTTTCCAGCGTGCTTATGGAATGTTCGAGCATACACACCCTCTTCGTCCTTCATTCGAAGCTCGGAAGGTTGAATTCCACAAAACACAGGAATTATGGGAGCCCCTGTTTCGACGATGAGTTTGAGCTCCTTCAAACACCAAACCGACTCTGCATAATTAGGCGAAAATATGACGAGATGAAGAGATGCTGAGTGAATAGCTTCTTCTATTGATTGAGGTATGTTGTCCCCAACTTGGATTGAGTTCTTGTCGAAAAAGACATTGAATCCTTTGTTTTGAAGATTATGAAATACGAGACTTCCTACACTTTCCTTCACATCTGCTCCTCTGTGGCTAAGAAATACATCATATCCAGTTGTGGTGGGAAGCCATGAATAATGCTCAGAAGAGTGCTTGTTTCCCATCGGTAGAAAGCACGGGCAAAACTCAACTCTTGTTAATTTGGTACGAAATGTCAATATAATAATAGAGGAGATTTGCGCCGCTTTAAGCGATTCAATTCGAAGTAGGCCATGACAAATGAGTCGACGAAGTTTCTGTACATCAAATAACCCTCGAATGAGAACATGAAGTTCTGTACCATTATTATTAAAAAAAAAAATTAAGTTCCGACGCTGGCGTCACTTTTACCCCAGTTGTGTTTTTTTCGGGGTACTTCAAATAACATCGCCCAAGACGGCTTTTTTTCGCAACGAACTAGTTATATGCAATATATTTTTAAAATATTACAAACAAGTCAAGTCGTCCTTATTATTTTGAATATTTGCCGGCCAAGTCTTTGGGTCGACCGGTGTCATAAGCTAAATTTTATGATAAGGATAAAGATGTGGGGTGAATTCAATTTGCCATATTTGGTATTTGTAAGAGTTTACAAAGTTTATATTTTTATATTTTTTATAAATGATCTTTCATATATTTCAATATAATGTATGCAATTAATAAATCACAATTATTTTCTATTGACCTTCCATAACTCTTTAGTATATCTATTGTACATCAGAATTCTAAATAAGAAAAAATGAAAATTTGTTTATTCTTCCTTCTTGATGTCATAAGATGGTGGGAAATAAGCAATCAACTATAACAAACCACACATGCATACACATATATATAAGTAAAAGAATTCTATGATAAGATTATATTTATTTAAATCTATACCAATATGAATCTATTAATGTATTTCTATTTATGCTTATGTTTAGGATTATAAATGAGAAAAATGAATATTAATGTAATCTTCTTCTTAATGTTACTTACTATAACTAATATTTCAAATTACAAAAAACAATAATAAAATAGTAATATCTCAACCATCTACTTATTCGAGATCCAACAACAGATATAAAATTACAAGATTTCTATATCACTTTAATCTTAACAAAATATACAACAAATTCAAATAATAAAATTAAATCAATAAATACATAAAAATTACTATATAATATTAAATTTAATTTGAATAATAATAACTATTAATTAATAATTTAAATATAATATTATTATATAATAATTAATAATTATTTAAATACATTTATTGAAACATTTTATATTATATAGCTTCAAAGTCAACAAAAAATTCCTTAAAGTTCTGCAAATTTCCAAACAGGGAAGGTGCAGTTTCAATCTCATATAAAGTAAAGAGTTTCCGTATTATATTCGTGACAGGGAAACTTGCGCAACCTTTAATCCTTCGAAATGATAAGGAGGCCCACCATTTATACTGACCATTCTCGTTATGTACGTTGGAATATGCTAAAACGTATTTGATTGTGTGTCTCATCGACGTCCGACATGCAAAAATGTATACAGTCTGCTCCGCTGCCCATAATCTCTATGCTTTGTAATTTGGCTCGGTGTACATTTCTGAATCATTGAATCTTGGCATATTTTGTATCCATAAATTAATGTGATGTTACACAGTTGTAAAGTGCATCCTCAGAAGACTCCATATACACGGTGACAAGAATAAAAGTTATGGATGTGCCACTGTTTCTTGCTAGGTAGTTGAGCTAAAGCCGACCGCATCTTCATATTTGTCTAGGGTTTCCCCTCAAACTCATAATTTTTCATGTTTGTCACTAGCCTCATTTAACGTTAAATAGCATCGCCCTGTATTTTTATTTTGAAAATATTACAAAAGTTCTATTGTATTTGTGTTAAAATGGCTAGTCAAAAGACCGCCTTCTTGTTTTGAATCCATAGATGCCAATATTAACGGGGCAATAGTTGTCATATAGTGACACTTTTTATCCTTATATGTCCAAGTCCACTTTCGATTCCGGGCCATAAGATTTGCATGTCTAATTTTACTTGTGCCTAGTTCTTTCTTATTTTATTTTGGCAGTTGTTTATGGTGTTTAATCATCTCTTTGGTTTTTCTTTTCGGTTCTACAAGTTTTTTTTGTTACTGGTAAAGCGGGTTTTGAAGGGTCCTCGAAACTCTTTATAAAAAGAACCGATGTTTAAAATATAAGCAAAATTAGATGAAGCAATCAACCATAAGCAAAAAAACAATTCATTAACAAGCCAAAAAATGGGACAAAAACAACAAACAACTACAGGTTCTTCAAAATATCAATTGCTTCCAAATCATTGTCAATTATCTTTTGATGCATACCCATAACCTCAGACACCACCTTGGCAGGGATCCCAATCTTATTTTTGGTCTTGTTATGAGTCTGAGTGCAAAGGCCCTTCTCACTGTTTCCATCAATTTGAGCACTTAGGAGATCCACAATACCACTTACAACTTCTTTCAAACTAGACGAACTCCCCATCCACTGCTTAGCTTTCTCATTCAGAAACTACAATACCTCAACTTTATTACACATTATGGTCTCACTAGCATTGACAACCTTTTCCAAATTCTGATAGGATCTTTCCATTTTGTCTTCAAGGACCGCAATTCTAAATTCAAAGTCTTTCTTCATCTTTAACATTTCATCAACAACAATTTTCAGAGCATCCACCAACTGATTAACTTGGTCTTGGAAAGAAGGCTCCTTAGAGGAAGAGGACACCCCAACATTATTTATCAAAGAGTGAACCTTTATGTTAGTAAGGTTTAGTTCATTAAAATCCCATTTAAACAACCTAAAAAAAATTAAAGAACTATCTTTTGCCAAACCAAGCACATTAGGTAGGTTCTCCCTATTGCAATTAAAATAATCCCTATCAATAGCCACCTCCTCTAGAGAAACCTTGATATCCCCATTCTTACAAACCTCCTTCCCTTTATTACCATCCTTAGGAACCTTAATTTGTGCATCAACCTCTCAATCTCAACAACCACATTCTCACCCTACTTATGCACCTTCTCATTCTCTAGACCAGCCTCACCCCGTAGAGTCTCATCATTGGGAACATAATCAAAACTAACTGTATCCTTCTAGATCAAGCATGACTTCCCCTTAACCTTCTTCTAAAAATTACCCTCCTTTAAGCACAACTTCCTCCTTTTCCCTAGCACAAGGGAGTCAACATCCTTATCCCCCACATTAGACTCCACCACTTTCTTCTTACCTAAGGAAAAAACACTATTCTTCAAATTGAATTTCTTACCCCCAGAGGCTTACCAAGTTTAACCTTCTGAGTATTAATGGAGTGTTCAGAACCCTTCGCCTCATCATTACCCATATCAAAATCCTCAGGCTTCAGAGACTTGGAAGATTTCAACTTCTTTTTTTGCTCACCCTAAAAAGAGTCGAGAGGCTCTAAGTAAACCTCCATGGAGGCTTCTAAAAAAGGGGCATACTCCTTAGACCTAGACCAAATTTCATACCCAGTTTCATACTCTGGGTCAGCTTTCTTATGGTGACGTTTAGAAATCATTTTAGGTTTATCAAGGATAGTATAAGACTTGGCATAGTCCATTATAAAGAGGATTAATCCCTCATGTAAAACAGGGTTCTTGGGGGTTATTTTATGATCACAAATCCCTTTTTCCAGAGAAGCAAGTAGGTAAAAAGGGAAAGAAACCCTTTTCTTATTCCTAAAATGGTTCAGTAGGATGATATGGTAATCCAAAAAACTAAAATATGGCCATCCAGAGTAAAATACCTCATTATTTCTTTAGCCACATCACCCTAGATAGCCTTAATGGAGCCATGAGTGTAACCACCACATTTTTCCTTCATCAATTGATTCCTTTCATCATCCTTGAAGAAAATATCCATTGTAGCACTCAACTCCTTCTCATCCCTATAGACTTTCCTCCCCTCAGTAGCCAAACCTGTGATGTTAGTGATGAATTCTTCTACATGACATTAAATTCCAACCCAAAGATCTACAAAACTCTACTTTTCCAACCTTTTACAAAGGCATGTGATTCTTTAGAGTCAAACCAATGAAGACGTTCCATATAGGGAGTCACACCCCCAACCTCTAGCAATTTCCAAACCTTCTTATTAATTTTTGCAGAATCACAAGAAGTTGGTTTAGCTTGATTGCTCTCGCCACCCATGGCTAAAACATAGAGAAACCATAGCAATTTCAAGAATTTGTAGAGAAATAGAAGAAGTTTGGAGAGAATGAAAGCTTTACAAACACCCATAATCCATATGGGATGAGTGAAGTAACATGAGGAAATTATTAATCTTGAATGTCGATCCTTATAGACCTCTGCCACATAAGTAAACCTCAAGGAAAAGCCACTTAGAGGGTCACACATGGATTTGATATACCACATAATTATCATCATGTGACTAAACCAAATAATGGCAGGTACCCCTTCCTCAACCTAATTGAAAATTATGATTTAAAATTGAAAGGAATTTGATGGGGAGGAGTTCATTTCCATCCCAAACCAAATAATAATTAACTCCATAGTTACCAAATTTGTCTGTACTTGGCAATTTCCCTCCCTATTAAATATAGGAAATAAAACATTGTTCAAAGGAATTCAAAATGGATAGAGCATGAAGAATAATGGATTCAATAGACCACAAAGGAAGAATAAAATTTTTAAGGTTATTGATAATATTTAAAGAATCACCCTCAATCCAAACCTTGCTAAAACCTTTATACTGAGCCAACTTCAAACCATGATAGGTAGCAGAAGCTTCTACAAAGTGGTTTGTCTAGGTTTCCAAATGGAGTGCCACTAGTCCTACAAGTTACCTCTATTGAATTTTGTAATAAGGAAATGGGTATCCAACTGTGGATCATGTGTTGATAGTTCATACATCCAAAGTGTTCATGTTAGTTAGATGTGCAGAAAGATCTAAGAAGGCTACATTTTTTTTGTCTAGAGCTTAAAAATTCGTTACTCCAAAACCCCAATATTTTTAGTTCTACTTTTCATTAATATGTAGTTCTAATTTAAGTTCGCATATATAATCTTATATTATATTGCATATTATGTTATATAACAATAATTATAACACTAATATAATGATATTTTTGTAGACATCTAAAATTGATCACTTATGTTTGGTCAATTTTATCTTGTCATTCTGTGTTAAATAAATTTTGGTTATTTAATTAATATTTTCAATTGAATCTTGAAATATTCTAAGGTTCTAAGGTAATTATTTTGTTAATTATTTATCTTACCTTTCATCTCTTTCTTCTTTAAATTAAATAAATAATTTTATTTATTTAATTTAATCACTTTTATCCTCTCGCAAGAATTAAATGAATTATTTAATTTTTCAATTTCTTGTCTCTCTTTGTCACATCCTCAAGATCATTTCTCATCATTTCCTATGTAACCAAAGATTTTGGCAAACCACAATGCTTTAATGCTCCTTCTAGGGTTTTTCACCTAAAGGAGATAAGATTAGGTGTCAAAATACAATGCTACATTCAAATATTTATGTGATGTGGGTGTAATATGCCTAGATGAGATAAAATAAAAGAAAATAATTGATAAAATAGATCACAAATTGAATGCAAAGTAAAAAATATGAAGCATTTGAAAACACAGTGTTGTATGCAAAAGACCTAAAAAGATGAAACAAAATGCAAATATAACTAAATAGAAAGTTGTAAAATTAGATGTGTGCACCTGTAAACCTAATGGAGATTGGAAATGACTCTAGCAAACTTGAAATGTTGATTTTTTTACTAACTAGGACTCATTTGCCACCCTAGGCGAATTAGTCCCAAACCAGGGTTTCTGCCTAGAATCCTATTTCTACCAAAAGGGTACTGGAATCTACACTCTACTCTGATAGACACCTCTAGTGGGACTCATTCACCATCCATGGTGAATTAGTCCTTTTTCTGTTTTCTAAAAATTCAAGTTTCAAATCTATACATTGTAACATGCACAACACTTCTTGACAAAATTTTGGACATGAATCTTTAAAAACTCTTGCAAAATAGCTTAAAATTTGTCATCTAATGGGGGGTTTTCCTTGGTCAAATTCCTAATTTGGTAGGTAAACCTTGAATAGATAAAATTCACATAAAACCCTATCCCTAAGTGTGTCTAAGACTAGGAAAAGTTGAAGTAAAATAAAACCCTATTCTAATATGCTAGAATAAGATGAGTAACTAGAACTTGAATGATGCAAGAATTCAATCCATGAAACCCTGCAACATTTCAACTGAATGTAAGTGACATGCAAACCTTAGATCTAAAGATAGAGAGAAAATGGAAGATGGAATCACTTTGAAAACAACTCATAAGGTGTGATTTGATGGCTAGTTGCATCTCCTCAACCTAGATTTCTCCATGATTCTCCATAGGCATCCATCATCAACTCTTTGCAATGTTGGATCTTGAATGATAAGTGAGCTCAAAGACTTGCAAAAACCCTATCTTGCTATCCTAAAGCTTCAACTTTGCTGTAGAAATGCTAATGAAAATTCTTGTGGAAGATTCTCAACACTTGACTTTTGATTTTACTTTGTAAAAAAATGACTAGGAGATGTGAAAAATGACCTAAAAACACATATTTACAGGCATCAATACCTAATTGCTCATTATTAAGACCTAAGCGGTCGACATCCACTAAAAAATTGAATTATGTCGGTTAGTTTCTCACTTGAAATTGTAAATTCCACCAAAAGGTACTCATTCGCCACCCTTGGCGAATGGATCGAGCAGCAGAGGGGACTCCTTCACCCAAGGTGGTGAATGGGTCCCACATGAGGTTTTTGGAGGTGGGATTTTGGGATATGAATGTTTTAAGCATTATTTGTTAGGATTTGTATGATTTTTGAGTGAAATGAGCCTCTAGATAAAAAAAAAAATGAACACTATGGACCTATAAATGTAGGTTTTAAGAGGTGATTGTTGCAAGGGTGTCTAAAATAGGACTAAGTTAGGCCACAAATTGTACTTTCTACAAAGGAGTACAATATCTCTGTCCACAGTTAGCCCCCACTTTAGCGCCCATATGGTCCTCTATGTGCATATGTAAGCTAAAGGACTCCAAACAGTATACTTTATTGCACAAAATGATACTCATTCAAAATATGGGAAAATGAAGCCCCCATTGTAGTTATCTATAAAACCACAACATTAGGAACTGCATCCTACAACATGAATTCATTAGTTGTCCAAAAATCCTTTTTTCTAACTTCTAGAAATCAAATTTGAGGATAGATGTATGCCCCCCTTGATTCCTCTTGCTTTATGAAGGTGGAATCAAGGTACCATTTTAGCCACATCAAATAAGGAACAATCATATCGTAGGGCATTTCCAAGTACCATGCCACATGAAGATAGATAATTGATGATGTTGAATGTGGAATCATGATTCCAACGTGTCAAAAAGCATTGAAAACAAAGTTCCCTAGCACCTATTATGGTGTGTTGAAGAAAAAGTACTTTACTAACTCTTTAGATGGAAAATAAACCTATTTTAATGCTTAAGAGTAAAAAGAATGAAAATAGTTAAAAGAGGTGAAAGTAAAATAATTTGTCACTTACTATTGCATTTTACCTTCTTGTAGCATGAAAGTGACGAGTGAGATGAGAAGATTCAAAGTAGACATGATTATAGGCCTTCATGACTGGATGTGCGTCAAGACTAGGTGGCACGCGGTGAGCTGTATCATGAGGTGAGTCGATTTTGTGACCTTCACTTAGTGATTTTGCAATAATTTAATGATTTTTAATGCAATTATAGGTTAATTTAGGATCTTTGAAAAAAAATTCACAAAGTGTCCCTTTTCTTTGCAAAGTGTCCCATTTGTTCGCAAAGTGTCCCTTTTGTTCACAAAGTGTCTCGTTTCTTTGCAAAGTGATCCATTTCTTTGAGAAGTGTCCCAAAAGGGTTCTAAAGTGTTTAGGACCTTTAAGAAAGCACACTAGAAAAACTTTAGTACACTTTCATGATGAATAATGTAAAAATTAAAGATACTAGATGAGTTTTTAGAGCATATTGTTGTAATTTTGATAGGTACCTGCCAAGTCTTGGCAATGGCTAGAGGGGAGATAGTTGAAATTTTTGAGAGACCTAGCCCCAACACTAGTAGTAGAGGAAATAGAGCACCTTTAGGCTATAGGAATCTATTGGGTGTACCTTATGTCTCCCATGAGGTACCATGATGCTATGTTCATGGCTTTGCGCAAGCACTGGAATGGTGATACATGTACATTTCACCTCCCAACCGGGGAGAGGACCATTACTTTAGAGGATGTACACCGGATTCCCTGAGTTCCTATTTAGGGAGAATAGGTGCACTTCTAAGGAGATCAATCATTTCATGAATAGAAGGCCGAAATGCAGTACTGCCTTAACGACCCAATTCATGATGAGCACATGAGGGCGCGAATTGAGCTACTAATGCTACTATATTCGTGAGCTCCAGTGGTGAGATGGATTATGATGCACATAGTGGCATTAGTACTCAATCCAAATGGATGAATGACACACCTTAATGGAGGATTAGTTCACTTGATTTGTAGGATGATAGAGTATAGGACGGTTTATGCTTGAGGCCGCTATATCCTAGCACATCTATATTATGATCTGGGTCGATTTTTTTTTTCGGGAGATAGACAGTATGGTGCACTACACCCTTTTGCAAGTGTGGTTCCTTGAGTATATTACATGCACTAGGCCTATCGGTTTCCCATGTGCTACAACCACAGGGTATCCACGAGCCTTCAACTACCCTCTATGATGCTTATGGCAGTATGGAGATTTGCATTTTTGGATAGTCAGGTTTGACCGGCTAGAGGAGGATGAGATCCTTTGGAGACCTTATTAGCTGACACTATAGTGGCCAGATACCATGAGATAGTTGAGACTCGAATATAGCTAGATAGATTTTTGGTTAGCCAACATGACTATGTAGTACATTCTTTCTATTATGGGTGAGTTATACAACAATTCAGATAGGTTCATACACCACCGAATGCATGCCCCTTTATCAAGAGATCAATGTAGAGTGCCTGAAGGCCAGGTAATACTATATGTCTCACTATAGACCATGTTGTCCAGAGTGACTCTGATTACTCAAATCGTGATTAGGTGCTAGTCTTTGATGTTGATGACATCGGTAGGACAAATGAGCATGAGGAGTGGTGGTCAGTGACATGACCAACTCCTGTACATTTCCAATGGATATCCCTATAGGTGATGCAGGACCAGTGCCAGATGAGGGAGATGAGGCTAAGGACAAGGTTGAGGATGTACGATACAAGGTTATAGATATATTCACTAATATTATAGATGATGAGTACGATGAGGATGTATATCCTGACTATGATGGCCAAGATGAAGGAGATGAGGGTGAGGATGAGGATTAGGATGATGAGGAGTACAAGGAGGAGGAGCCACTCCTAAGTAAGAGTGATGAGGCAGCAGTTAGAGATTGACACGAGTGGGAAGATCCCTCTCCCACCCATACTATGAGATCATGAGTAGTAGCTAGAACATGCATGAGTACTCACAATCATGGAGAGGCTACATGTCCTCCATGCCTCTTGCACATGATGATATTGATATTGTTAAGTGGATTGGAGATATAGGTGATAATATTTGATTTTATGCATGTAATTTAGTGCTTATGCTTTATATATATATCATGATGATGTTTGTTGATTGTGTATTGTTTCTACCTTGCAAGAGTGACAAGAGACTAGAAAGAGTTCTACCATTAGGCGGCTACAAAGATAGTGGTTGCATCCATCGATGAGGAGGAGATGGACCTGGATTACATTCCCCCACTGATTGTAGAAGATCCAGAGTCACTCAAGCCATTCGTGAGGATATGGGCAGCTTATGAGAGTGTGAGGAGATGACTCTGTTGAGCTGAGACCACAAGATAGTCATCCCAGAATCCAGCAAAGGTGGAGGGACTGCAGGCAGAGGTATCACATCTATAGGAAGAGAGGGATTAGATAGTGGAGGAGCATCATGTCACCCTTGGGTGGATACATGGCTTAGAGTTTTCACTCAGGGTTGGTAGATCATGGTCATGATCGCATATGACTTTCACCTAATGTCCTATTACCAAATCACGAGCACCAGAGCCAGAGGGGTCTAGTTCTCGTTGGTGATATTGTATATTGTGATGAGATGTACATAAAACTTAGATATATATATATATATGAGCATTTGATGTTTTATGATCTGGCTTAATGTGTTTGAATGTTAAATAGAAATGTGATTAATTAAATAACCTTAGTAAGATTACTTAATGAATGTCTCCATGATTTAACGAAGTTTATGTGATTTAAGTAAAAGTTATTGCAGTTTTGATTAGATACAACATGATGTTTAAGTATGTTATGCTAAATTAAATATGTTTAATGATCTAACTTATCATAACACACAAGAGGAAGTTTGAATAGTATGAAACCCAAAGTAATTATCAAAGTGAATTAAATAATCACTTTAGTGCTCAAGAAATATACATGATTGATTTGTTAAGAATGAAGCATTGCGAAAGCATATTGGATATGACCTAATAGCTCTAACAACACTGCTTTATTATTCATACTATTCAAAGGGATTAGACATAATACCGACACAAATGTGCAACATTGATAGGTTCTTTAAGGGGTGTGCCATCAACTTTGGTTAACATATATTCACCAAACCCAAAAATTTTGTCAAGTATGTAAGGTCCTAACCAATTAGAACTGAATTTATCATGTTTGTTTACGTTGGCATTGATGTTACGCTGATTAGTGCAGATAGAACTAAATCACCATTTTGGAATGATTGAGGGATACCATTAAGGTTGTAATGATTATGTTTATGTTTGTAATAAGCTTGAAGATGTTCAAGAGAATTAATGCATTGTTCATTGAGCATCTCAAGCTGATGTAATTGTTATTTCTTATAATGTATTTCATCAACAAGTCCTTGAACATAAATCCTTAGTGTAGGAATTTCTAACTCTAAGGGCATTATTGCTTCGTAACCATAGACCAAATTATAAGGTGTGGTTCATGTGGAAGATCAAAAACTTGCACGATAAGCCCAAAGTGCATAATGCAATTGTGTGTGCCAATCCCTATGATTTTTGTTAATAGTTTTCTTCAAGATTTGTTCAAGAACTTTGTTAGTTCATTTAGCTTGACCATTAGATTGTGGGTAATAAGATGTCAAAAAATGATGTTGGATATTAAAGGTCTCCAAAAAATTTCTTCACTTCATTATTATTAAATGGTGTACCATTATCACAAACTAATGTGGAAGGGAGTCCAAAGAGAGCAATAATGTGTTCTAGGATGAAACAACATATTACCTTAGTTGTTGTAGATTGAAGAGGAATGGCCTCTGCCCATTTTGTGAAATAATCGATTGTAGTGATAATAAAGGTATATCCAACGAAAGAAGGAGGTGAAATTTTTCCTATAATGTCCAATCCCCAAACCACAAAGGGCCATATTGGAAGTTGAGTTTGAATTTCACTAGCAGGAGCATGATGCAAATTGCTATGTTCTTGACATTTATGACATTTGCAAACATAATTAAAGCAATCGCATTCCATGTTGCACCAATAATATCCAATACGGATAAGCTTTTGAACCAATGTTTCTCCTCCAAAATTTCCACCACAAGCACCTTCATGGGCTTGGTGAAGTGCTAGAGGTATCTTAGATTTGTTTAAGCATTGAAGTAACAGACCATTGAACGACCTTCGATATAGCACATCAACAAGAATGACATATTTCATGATAGTTTTCATAAACAAGCACAAAGGTTTTTATTTGTTGGCTCAGGAAAGGTACCACTTTTCAAATAGTTGAATATGGCATCATACCATTCACTCGATTTTTCCTCATTTGTTATTAAAATGTCTTCCATTTTTTCATCAATCAAAGGTTTCATGAGAGGATGAATATGAATGTGATTTTTTTTTAAGGATTGCGAGGGGATATAGGAGAGGCCACACTTTCCATTGCATCCACAAGCCTATTATCTTTTCATGGGATGTTATTAATGGTAAATGTCTGAAACTTCTCTAACAAGTGCATGATAAGATCTTTGTATTTGGATAATTATTTGCCATGTTTAGATTGATATGTTCCATTGATTTGCTTAATTACTAATTGAGAGTCACCAAAGATCTTAATATCTTTGACACCCATGACTAAAGTGTGTAACCCAACAATTAACACCTCATATTCAGCTATGTTATTTGTACATAGGAAATTTAATCGATATGACAAGGGAATAGGCTTTCTTGAAGGTGGGATCAATATAACCCCAGTACCGGAGCCTGTTCTACACTTAGATCTATCAAAATATAGTTCCCATGTGTTAGTTTCTATGTTTAACACATTATCATTAGGAAAAAAGTCATTGCTAGGTAACACTAGAGGAGGAGTGTCGGCTAAGTGGTCGGTCAAGGCTTGGCCTTTGATTTGTTTTTGTGAAACAAACTTAAGGTCAAATTCGGTCAATAACATTACCCATTTAGCTAAACATCCTGATAGGTATATTTTATTGAAAAGGTGTTTGAGAGGATCAAATTTTGTCATGACTTGTATTTAAGCATTTACTAAATAATGTCGCAACTTACTAGTAGTGAATACAAGAGCCAAACATTGTTTTTCGATTGGTGTGTATTAGGTTTCATAATCAATTAAAGTTTGACTAATGTAATAAATAGGATGTTCTTTTCCATTATCATCTCATTGAGCCAACAATGGTGCAAGATCATGGGCTGATGTAGCTATGTAAAGGATAAACGGTTTGTTGGGCATAGTGGGTTGTAAAATAGGCGGATTTGCAAGGTATTCCTTCAAAATATCAAAGGCCTATTTACAATCCTCATTCCAATCAAAATGTACATCCTTCTTGAGGAGATGTGTGAAAGGTAATGTTTGATCAACTAAGGAGGTGACAAAATGATGGATGGCTTGAATTCTTCCTTGTAACATGCACAATTGATAAATGCTTTTGGGAGGTGGCATGTTTATTATAGCATCAATTTTCTTTGTGTCCACTTCAATGCCTCTATGAGATATGATAAACCCTAATATTTTTCCACTATCTTCTGCAAAGACACGCTTTTTTGGATTGAGTCTCATGTTGTATTTATGCATTCATTCAAAGATTTGTCAAAGGACATTCACATTTTCTTGTATTGTTAAGGATTTTGCAAGGATGTCATCAACATAATGTTCCAAGATTTTGTGTATGTAATCATGAAATATCAATGTCATTATTCTTTGATAAGTTGCACCTTCATTCTTTAATCCAAAAGGCATCATAACCCAATAAAACATTCCCCAAATATTTGTAAAAGTTTTCTTGTATTGATCTTGTGGGTTGATGAAGATTTTATTATAACTAGAAAATCCATCCATGAATGACAATAAAGCAAGTCCAATAGTTGAATCCATGATCATGTCTATATTAGGAAGAGGAAAATCATCTTTTAAGGAGGCTTTATTCAAGTCACAAAATTTTGTAAATATCCTAATACAATTATCGGGTTTAGCAACTACGACAATGTTTGAGAGCCAAGGAGAATAATCAATAGGTCGAATGAAACCTGTGTCAAGGAGTTTTTCAAGTTCTCCTTTAACATGCAAGGCTATCTTAGGGTTCATTTTGGGTATCTTTTGTTGACCAGGCTTAGCATTTTCAGGAAGAACAATGTTATGTGTGACTGTCTTTAGGTCTATTCCTGGCATATTAGAATATTTACAAGAATTTTTTTTAGAAAAATCATCGAGCAAAGTTGTAGTGTCCTCTTGTTTTTCATCGTCAAGGCACTACCCAATTTGAATAACTTTTTCTTTATCATCTATGTCCATTGGTATATCATTTGTATCTCCTAAGGGGAGTGCATTAGGCTTAGGAAATTTAGGATCATATGGTTCCATGCTCATGTTTGTCTCATTAGTATCAATATCCTTTTGCTTGGTACTTATCATGGAACAAGTAACTTTTCTCTTGGAAAAAGACAACCTATCAGAAGCTCCCAATAGTTGTTTCAAGGCTTCATCACTTTCAATGTACTCCCAAAATGGTGGGGAATCCATATCAAGGAATTTAGGATGTTTTAGTGTAAGATTAATTCTTGGTTTACATGTGATGGTGTTGATGTTGAGCGATGGGCACTGAGTTGCTTTTGTTATGTTAGAAAAAGAATACCCCAAACATTTATTTGTCCCTTGTGTATAAGGATTTATAGGGACACAAATGCCTTGTTCATTCTTCCCACATCCTTTACCATTGTATCCCAATTGTTTCACAAGTTGATAACCCCGACCATAAACTCATTCCATTTTCATTGGATCGAGTGGGTGTTGATAATCCATCTCATCAAAATTCATTGTGTAAGTTTTATTTTCTACCAAAGTAGATGAGGTAGATGTTGGGAAGGATTTTTTTGAATTCTGAGTTGTCATAACTATTGATTGTTCTTGTTTTTCATCCTCTTTTCATGTGATTATGTATTCATCCATAGTTGAAGGTGTGAATTCTAATGTACCCCAATCATCACCTAATAATTTAGAGACTAAGTCTTTGTCTTGTTTATTGGTCTCAAGAGGTTCTATGTGAGATGTTAGAATTAAAGTGTTCAGAGGACTCATTTTTCATTTTTCAAGTTGTAACCAACCTTTAGGTTCAGGTTCTATTGCAACCTGACAAATTTTGTTGTTATAGAAATATTTCATTACTCGATGAAGGGTCAAAGGTATCACATGCATCTCATGAATCCATGGCCTTCCCAAAAGAAGATTCTATGCAAGATCATAGGGCATGACATGAATAGGAGTTTGCAAGGTAACTACTCTGACTATGATATGTAAAGTGATTACACCAAGTAGTTGCTTCACAAAATGTAGTATTGTCAAATCCTCTAATAGATAAAGAATCAATTTTGGTTTGTGATTTATCCATGCGTAATCTATCTAGGAGCTTTACACTACACACATTAAGGGCAAAGCCACTATCAACAAGGGCTCTTTTAATGCTTGTTGTATAATATTGAGAAATTATCATAAAGGCTTCTTTTTGCTTCCTTAATTCTAATAGAGGGAGCTCATGTTGATGAAAGGTAATGTCTACATTCATTGTATTCATTCCTTGTATAAAAGTTGCCACATCAATTTCATTTGTACTAGGAGGAACCACTATTTGGTGCAATGCTATTTGAAGCATAGAGTGATAGCTTGGTGAATTTTGAAGAAGATTCCAAATGGATATTTTGGCATGAGTGCTCTTAAGTTGCTCAATAATATCATACTCTCGTAATTAGGGAGCACTAGGAAATGTGGTATTGGGCAAAGGGAAGGAGGTAAGGGTCTGTTGCAATGGTTGTAGATTTTTTTTAGTGTAATGGTTATGGGCAACAACATCGTCCATAGGTGGGTAAAGGGTAAACTCGAGTTTAGGTGGAGGTTGAGGTTGATGTGAAGGTGGATAAAGGGAAAGTTGGGGTTGAATTTCATTAACATTTTGTGTTGTAGGTTGTGCACAATAAACCTTAGTGGATGGATCTTGTGGGATGAAGTCCTTAAGGGATTTGTCTAACATATCAAAGTCATCACTACTAAAAGGTTTGGGGGATGAGTTGTCCTTAATTGGTTTAGGTTTGTCAGAACAATCCTTAGTGGATGAAATTAGTTAGAGGAAACCTTGTAAGGCTTCATCTCACTTATCCAAGTCATCACTACTAAGAGGTTTGGATGAGATAGTTTTCCTAAAGTGAATCATTATTTTGATTGGTTCATTGGATTGGTTAATGTTTTTGTTTGTGTTTTCTGATGAATTTAATCTAAATGAACTAGGAACTAATGCTGAAAATGAACATTGTAAAAATCTAATGCTATCCATAAGTGCCATGAAAGTAAAATGATGTTAAAGCTAATGATTTGAATATAACAGAAAATAACTAGATAGAAACAAAAAAGTAACTATAACAAACAAAAAGTGAAAAACTAGAAACTGAATTCTAAAAACAATGATGCAAAATGTGTACTGGGACTAATTCGCCCAAGGTGGCAAATGAGTCCTTAGAGGGGTATTGTTGAATTTTTTTCTTTTTTTTTTTGGTGTCTTTTCTATGTCTTCAGGTCTATACACTCCTAATCTAAAGTGTAAATACAAAATTGCAATAGTTTGAATGATTGGACATGCAATAATGAAGTCTATATGATGCTTTCACTAATGCAATGTTTGAAAACCCTAGGATGCAAAACAGTGCAAAACCTAATGCAATGTTAATGAAAACTAAACATAGGATGCAAATGCACTTGAAATTGGAAGTAAAAATGTTCTAAAGATGGGTTCACCAAAATGTAACCAAAGATTTTGGAAAACGTTAATGCTTTAATGCTCCTTCTAGGGTTTCTCACCTAAAAGGAGATAAGATTAGGTGCCAAAATGTAATGTTACATTCAAATATTGATATTCAATGTAGGTATAATATGCCTAGATGAGATAAAATAAATGAAAATAACTGATAAAATAGATCACTAATTGAATGCAAACTAAGAAATATGAAGTGTTTGAAAATACAATGTTGTATGCAAAAGACCAAAAAATATGAATAAAAGTGAAAATAGAACTAAACATAAAGTTGTAAAATTGGATGTGTGCACCTATAAACCTGGTGGAGATTGGAAATGGCCTTGGGAAACTAGAAATGTTAACTTTTTGACTAACTGGGACTCATTTTCCACCTTGGCCAAATTAGTCCCAAATCAAGGTTTTTCCCAGAATCTTATTTCTGCAAAAAGGGTACTGGAATCTACACTCTACTCTAATAGACACCTCTAGTGGGACTCATTCACCATCCATGGCGAATTAGTCCTTTTTCTGTTTTCTAAAAATTTAAGTTTTAGATCCGAATCTTTGAAAACACCTACAAAATAGCTTAAAATTTGTCGTCTAATGGGGGGTTTTCCTTGGTCAAACCCTTAATTTGGTAGTTAAACCTTGAATAGATAAAATTTGCATAAAACCATAGCCCTAAGTGTGTCTAAGACTAGGAAAATCTGAAGTAAAATAAAACCCTATTCTAATATGCTAGAATAAGATGAGTAAATGGAAATTGAATGATGCAAGACTTCAATCCAAGAAACCCTACAACATTTCAAATGAATGTAAATGACATGCAAACCTTAGATCTGAAGATAGAGAGAAAATGGAAGATGGAATCACTTTGAAAACAAGTCATAAGGTGTGATTTGATGGTTAGTTGCATATCCTCAACCTAGATTTCTCCATGAGTCTCCATAAGCATATATCATCAACTCTTTGCAATGTTTAATCTTAATGAGAAGTGAGCTCAAAGAGTTTGAAAATCCCTATCTCGATGTCCTAAAGCTTCAACTTTGCTATAGAAATACTAATGAAACTTCTTGTGGAAGATTCTCAACACTTGACTTTTGATTTTTCTTTGTAAAAAAGTGACTTGGAGATGTGAAAAATGACCTAAAAACACATATTTATAGGCATCAATACCTAATTGCTTGTTACTAAGACCTAAGAGGCTGACATTCAATAAAAAATTGAATTAAGTTGGTGAGTTTCCCGCTTGAAATTGAAAATTTCCCCAAAAGGGTCTCATTCGCCACCCTTGGTGAATGGGTCCCACCAGAGGGGACTAATTTGCCCATGGTAGCCAATGGGTTCCACATGAGGTTTTCAAAGGTGGGTTTTTGAGATATGAATGTTTAAAGCATTATTTGTCAGGATTTGTATGATTTTTGAGTGAAATGGGCCTCTAGATGAAAAATAATGAACATTACCTAGGGGCTTATAAATGTAGTTTTTAAGAGGTCATTGGTGGAAGGGTATCTAAAATAGGACTAAGTTAGGTCACATATTTTACTTTCTACAAAGGAGTACAATTTATGTGTCCACATCCCAATCCTAATTCTAATTCATATCCAAATTATGTGAACACACTTAATCATAGACTAAGAAGTATCACATTCTCCAACTGTTTCCATTTGAACCTTAATTATTTCTCACTAAGCCTAATACGCATCTAAACCATCCCCTAATTGTTTGCACATTCCTTATCCCTTAATTAGGAAAGGGATAATCCTTTTTTTCATTTATTGTTGCCTACTTTTTCCTACAAGCCTTAAAGGCTTCCCCTTTTTGGATAAGCAACCCCACATGGGTCCTTTCTCCAAAGTGCACCCAAGGAATTTAAAGTTCCTTTCTTTATTTCCATCCCATACTTTGGGAATGTCGAAAAAGAAATTGTCTTTATGAGAAATATCTTCCCCATATCCCAAGGTATTTTCAAGTACCAATCTCCTTCTCAATCCCTTACATGGATGTACACTTGTTACCATCCTAAGCCTATAGAGATCATCCATCTCTCCATCTTCTCTCATGATGCCACTTGGAATCATCTCATGATTTGAGATGTCTCAAGGTCTCCTAGCCATTGATCTTCTCTCATTTAATCCTAGTAGCTATCCATGCATCTCTTCCCTCATCAAATCCAAAACACTTAGCTATTTTTCACAATCCATCATCTTTGAGAAAATTTTTAATTTATGCCACCAAAATTTTGTTGAAACACATTGAATCCCATCTACACACCATGAGCTTCAACATATTGGGTCTTTATCAAATTCCTTGTAGGTTTGAGCTTTATATGCTCTTATCTTGATTGTTTCTTGATTTAGTGTTTTGCTAAGATTTGCATTACATTTCCTTTTAGTTTTAAAGCACATTTTCACTACACACATTCCTGTCACACCCAGTAGCACCCATGTTGTAGATCTACTAATAACATTTTGTACATTTTCATGAAGCTTTTGTTTGCAGGTTTTTATGCAAAGGTGAATACGCTCTAGATAGGTAGATCTATTCTATAAATGGGTAGCTCCACTCTTACAAGGCAACTCTGGTTTGACAAGAACAAGTGTTTTTTCATGTTCGTAGAGGAAAATTTTCTCTATATAGGTGAATAGGCCTACATAGAGGGGTATGTATAGGATCATGATGGGCCAAAAAGTGGCAATATGTAAGTGATATGATGGCCCATGTGGTTGATGACTATTTTTTTACCAAAAATTGATGAAACGAAAAGGGTTTTAAAAGGAGATTCTAGATTTCCGAGAATATAAATTATGCTTTACTTTGAATTTAATAAATAATTATTATTTATTTTTTATTTGAATTACGACTAAAGTCCTAATTGATAGGTTGATTGAAAAACATCTATAGCTTTCAAACAGTATCACATTTTTTGAATACAAAACATGCATCACATTCTATGCTTTGTATGATATAGGATTAAAGAAATAAAAATTGAATTTCATGAAGTTTTGACCAAGTTATGGTGGTCAGACATACGAGTTTTTATATTTTTTAAAAGTTGTAATAAAAAATTCATAATTAATTATTTACTTGGAAAAAAATTACAAATAAATATGCATCACATTCGGACATGAGTCCTCTACTTATATCTAAAATATTATCATTTTATTGTGGTTAGGGTGGTTAGACAGACATGTACTTATTTTTTCCCTAAAATTTAAGTACTACTGCATTGAAATTTTAAATTTTCACCAAATAGATTTTTTTTTCTTAAAATAAACCTAGTAGTTTAGAAACTACATTCAATTTTCTATAGATTCTATTGTTACATATTTTTGAAATAATATAGATAACTTATTCAAATTTTTATGTCAAGTTGCCTAAATCTGATCATTGTTTTGAATTTTTTGACACTTAAGGGCCTGTTTTTTCCATGATGATCCTGCAAATACCCAGAGGTGACTCTACATGACCATATATGCTCTATAAGGGTAGATACACTTCCACATTGGTGACTTCATTCATAGGTGGATCAACACCTACAGAGGTAGATACACTCAAGATAGGAAACTCCACCTATACAGAAGCAACTCTGCCAATGACTAACTTTGTCTCCATATAGGAGAATTTGTTCCAAAAAGGTGATTGTGCTCTATACTTCAGTAGATATGTGGGTAAACTAAATACATTAATTTTGTTTCATATTTTCCATCTTTCATGCATTTAGTAATAACTAGCTAACTTTTCCTTATGTTTGTGATCATACTAATTCTTGTCCATAACCCTGCATTATCCAAGATTAGCATTTCAAACTACTAATATTCTCTTTTAGGATATTTTTTGAAGAATTTTTATGTTTATCACTAATCTAGACACATTTAAATTTTCTTAAAGATTCATTTTACTTTTTTTCTTATGTTTGGGGTATCTTGTTGATGTATTCTCTCCCCTTGCACTAGTTGGTGAGCCTAGGGATCAAAAATCACAAGGTGATTTAAGTCTTATCACACGTGTTACCTAGGAGTGCTATTTTTAAGTGTATTCTCTCTTCTTGTGCTACATGTGATCCTAGAGATTAGAAACACCTAACATATCCTTCCCTTCAGGACTCTTATTTGGTGATTTCATCACCCCAAGGAATGACTTCAACCACCTAAACCAATGGGGTATATAAAGGGGGAGAACAAAATTTGTAGCCCAATCTAGTTGTGTTGTTTTTAGAAAAGCTTTAATATCTAGGTGATTGCGAGATAGGAGTGTAGAATGGTCCAAATGGCTTGATTGACATTCTCAACCCATGCTTGTGATAGACTAGTATTCACAGAAATGCCTCATGAAACCTCTTGGTATTCAGAGGACACACTAGAAATCCTATTTTAGCTTAGCTTAAGACCTTTTGGTCATTTAATATCATAGTACAAGGTACAATGGTAGAGGTAAGAGATTTTTGGGAAAGATCTCAAGACCTCCAAAGAAAGAGAGAAGGTGAGCCATTGTGCCACTATATTTCTATCCATCAAACTCTTGACCAAGAGGTTCCTTACATTGATATTTAGATATTAGCCTCCAAGATGGTGGACCTACATGATTGGTTAAAACACTCCCACTTGATTAATCTAGGCGCATGCAATATGGTGTGTCTTCTTGTGATTACCAATGAGTTTTGTTAGTCCATCTTATTTATGTATTATTTTTTATCTATCCTTTGTTGCCTAGTCATTATTCCTAGATAGGTGATCACTCTTTCTACTTCGACAAATACATTCTTAAATGAATTGATCCAATCTATTCATAGGTCATTGCATTGTCCTAGTCTAACTAGTCATTTTTTGGTAATTATGTCCTATTTATAGGTGGCTTCATTCTACTTAGGTAGATCTTTTTATCAATCTTGTCATCCTCATCAAGAAAATCCACTCTAATAACAGGTGATTCTGATTTCTGGAGGTGGATCCATTGTTAGATAGGTGATTCTACTAATAGGAAAGTTCTATGCTATATTAATGGGTGATCCATTAAATCAAACTAGTCAACCGATGTTTTTAGGTTGCTTTGAACTGTAGACAGGTTATAGGTCACTCTATTGATAGGTGACTCTATTCAATTAGCTGGATACATTTTTAGATAAGAAGATCTACATTATTCTTGAGTGGACACATTCTCCACACAAAATCCAAGTCTAATCCTACAATCAAAATATTTTTGTATCCTCCAATCACTCATACCAATCAATTTCATCACATCATCATGTTATCCAACAAGGACATCCAAAAACACATATTATTGATATCCCCATCATCATGCATCAAAATATATCCTCCTAATAGTTGTTTGATAACCTTAGAATCAAAATTCGATCAAACAATCATCATCCTCACTATACTTTCTTAGGAATATAACCTATCTTGAGTCATTAGTTCTTCTCGACCAAATCAACTTATCTTGAGTGAGAGGTTTAGTTTGAGTTGATGTAATCCATGCTTATGAAAATTCTCCATCTCAAATACAATCCTATCATGATCATCTTGTGTGGTTGAGAACATAGCATGTTTCAAGTGCTAATCAACCAATCATCATCGACTTGAGTTCTCAAATCTAATTGGAGTGCTAAATCAATCATCTAATTGATCATCTAATAATTATTATTTAGTCCTATCATTGGACTTATAATCATCACCATCCTCCAATCCAATCATCCTCATATTTTCTATGCCTATTACCACATGATTGTATCTCAAGAAGCTCATGGAACAACAATAATAATAGTTTCATCAATTTCCTTATTTCATCCATGTTCCTAGTAAGAGAAATCCACAATATAAGAGGGACCTTTGAACCCGCATTATCCTTGTGACCTTGTATCTGTCAAGAAGAAATGGTTTCCCAACTCGAGCTCACTCCCAGCCTTGAGAAACGGGTGATCCCACAATACTCATTTACAATTTTTGGCCAAAATGGACACTAAATTGATTTTTTCTAACTAAATCTTCACTTTCAGGAACCTATAGTAGCTACACCATGAGGAATTTGAAGATGATGCAAACTAGTGATTTGTGAAAAAAATTCTATAGATTCTAAATATATTTTTTTCAATTTTTTTGGAATCAGATTGCATTTCCTTTTCCATTTCCTTTGAAAACTAGTTTTTTCAGTAAACACCATTTTAAGGAGTGACGCTGATCATATAACATATAACGTTCTTTCCATGAAGGATACAATTCTATTTTTTTTGAATTTAGATTTGCAACTATGATATCTAGTTCTTCCAATTGGTTTCATAGTGTTTTATTGAATATTTTTTGCTTAATCAAGTTTCGAAGTCAAACCAATTACAATTTAGATATAGGCAGACTGTATAACACATAAATTTTTTTGTATATATCAAAATTCAATTTTATTTTTTTGGATCAAGGACTTCATTATCTGGTGTACTCATATTTTTCAAAAAAATAAAATGATAATCTTATATTTTTCCACATGTGCAAAACAAAGAGCTTGATTTTTCATGAAAAAAGACATTCACAAGAAATAAAAAATAAATATAATAATTAAATTAAATTTATTTAAAATTATACTTTTTGGGAAGCTTATAATAAGGACTACATACTTTAAAAAAATAATTTTTAAATGAATTCATTTGATCCCCCAAAAGGTAAATTAAAAGTGGTTTTTTATTAGCATTTTGATAGGTGCAAAGGAGACTCTATTATATGTATGGTTTAAAACTAGTGGGGTTTTATCCAAGGGGGTTTGATCTAAGGTAGTTTGATCAAACCTTCTTTAATTGTAATTCTTAAATGGAACTTTTGAAGGCTTAAATAATTGTATGTTCTAAAAATATATAATTTTAGCAAAAATCAAAATCTCCCAGAAACTGTAAACCAGCTTTGTGAGATCACCCAAACTTTGTAGTAACCCAACCTATGTTTGCATGAGTGTTTTTCTTATCAACAAACATTCGAAAGACATCCTTGCAAAACTACTTATGCAAGGAATTAAGCCTCCACCAAGTTTTGACATGACATAATATTTTGGTGCAATCTAAAATCATCTCCTAAGGCTCCTTTGAAAAGCTCTTGGAATATACCAGAGTTTGGGACTAATGTAGTGATTTAGGTTTCTCCTTCTCCCATTTGGATTCCTATGATAAGATTAGGATGAAGCCTTAGTCTAATTCATGGACTTGACCTTGCATTATTTGCATAACTCTATGGTTCTTCCCCTCTCAACATCCAAAATATCACATCGTAGTAATCAATTCACCCCCACCCATATTATACATTTACGAGAATTATTATTGTGTTCTCTAGCATAGAACCATAAGGGAAAATATTGAAAATTCTAACTAACTTAAAGAAGTAATCTTTTATTATTGTTGAACATTATAATATTTTACTTATTTTGAATTGGGTAGTCAATACCTTAAATACGAGAACAAGTGGCTCAAGTTGATTACATTGTGTTTTCATTGTAAACCATATGTTCATGAAAATGGGAGAGTATTTACTCTCAAGCTTTGAATGCAAGTACTTGAAAAAGTGGTAGTTTCCAAGTCCCACATTGTTATGAGAACGTAACATGGGTGTTCAAATTCAGGAAAGCATATCCATCCTAGTTGTTCACCTACTTAGTGAGTTAATATTTTATGATTAAATATCCTTAAGGAAGGTCTTTTAAGTAAGTCAAACAATCAATTATGTGTTTAACCTTAGGTCAAGATGGTTTCCAAGTTGAGGTAAAGGTGTGTGAACTTATGAATTCACTTAGATTAAGGAAGTGTTTGATATAATTAAAAAAATTGGCCAAAGTAATGCAAAAGTATCTGCTTGCATTATTCAATTCATCGTGATCCAGGTTGCATAGCTAGTTAGATTGGGCATATTAGTTAGAAATGTTTAAATTTGTATCATGGATGATTGGTTATGTAGGACATAGCACTAGAAACTCATATGGCATACTTATGGGTTCCTTATTCTCTACTCTTGGTGAAGGATAGGGAAACTTCCAATTGGAAGGTGTGTGGGGGACCATCAGTTTGTGATTGAAGATGAAGTGCTCAAGTGATCATCTCCCTCTTGTAGATGAAAAAAATAAGGCTTGTGAAATAGAAGCACTTTCCAATATAGAAAACTTGACTTTGTAACATTATTTTATTTTGTAGACTTGTATATACTTGAAAGATTTACATATATGATTTGTAAATGAAAAATTTGTCTTATTATTGAAGTTGAAATTTTTAATATAGTTCAAATTAAATTTTTTTATTATGCAATCATAATTGATCATGTGCAATAAATTTGATGAATGAAAAATAAAAAATTTACATTCCTATTTTTAAGTAAATACTTGTATTTACTTCTATGGTAAAAACATTACTATGTAGTATGAGTGAGTATGTTACATAGGGATTTTCATGAGGAAAATTATTTAGAAAGTTCTAATTTGAGAATGATTTTGGATGAATTTTCATGGGAGAAAACAAGTCTTCATATTAGTTTTTTGTTTGTAATATTTTGGGACCATGCTCATTTGTTATTCCCCTTTGTACACTGGTTTTTGTTCCATTCCCAATTAGTTTTTTGGTGTGATACACATAGGATTGGAGGAATATGGTGTGGGGTAGGAGTGACTCTTGATGTTGTCCCAAATTTGGAAGTGATTATGTGGCTACAATGGGAAATATTTATTTAATTAAGTGATAACTAAAAAATTCAAGGTTTAAATAAAATGATCCAATTTATTTAATTTAGTAACATACTTAAAACACTTGCATAGGATCATTATGATATTTCAAGGACATGCCACATTTGGGTAGAGTGGTGGATGTAACTTGGATACTCCTTGCCTTGTAATGGGAGTTCATACTTGAGTATGCAAGGCCATACCTTCATGCTATTATGATGTCACTCCTCATCCTAACTCTAAGAGCCTCAACCTTGTTGTCATTGGCTTTGATATTTGACACAATACGCTTTGGTGTCCATGTTTTTTTTTTTTTTGTTGAGACATTGATTGTATGTGTGTTCATGCTCGTATTGTGTGCATAATGTTTGGCATGTGTGCAAGGAACATCCCTTGTTTTGCGTGAGTTTTTTTTTTTTTAATGCGCAACTATATATCCTGGTGTAATAGGGTGAACCTATGGGTACCACATGGATGGGTGGCACTCAACCACCTTTGGGGAATAGCAAGTCCATTAGAGAAACATTAAATCGTGTACAAGTTAGAAAATATTTATATTATAATTATCTATTTCATTGTACATGAGGATGTAAAGTGGGTAATTTAGGACATTTGAGTCATCTTAAATGTAATTATAATATTAAACGAAGACCTCCTAATTGTAAGGATTGTAAACTATCCACATAAGTGGAGACATTGTGATTATTACTTTTATCATGTATCAATGTTGGTGTCAAACATGCATGCCATTTTATATGCATTTTATTATTATTGCTAAGTTAGTAAAATAAACTTAGAGGACATTTGGATTTCAACTTAAAATGAACATATTGTGATAGCATATCATTGGATTATGTATTTTTCGTCTCCCTGGCCTTGGGTTGTGTGTGTAATAACCCACCATGGGATGATGTTGTTTTGGTTCTCCTCATGGTAGGAGGGAAAGTGAGGAGTGTGGGGAACATTTAACTTCATCCCTTGTATCCTTGGACTCATCTAGGAGTCACTTGTAGGCCTCCTAATTTTTGAGAATTTTCTATTTGGTTGCATTTTGGTGATTTTTTATGAATATCCACTATGCCCTTTCTTTGAGTCATTTGTGGTCATTTGAGAGCCTATTTTATGTTGTAATCTTATTTTTGTGATTCTTGGGTAGTGTCCCTAAGTATGAGACATAAAAATATTCATCCATTTAGTCTTTTATCAATACTAAAACACAAAAAAATGGATACAAAGTAGAAATAGGACTACAACATATATTTTAGAATCTAGCATAAATTTTGGACTCCAACACTAAAGTTAGGCTCTAGCAAAATTATAGAACATCCACGCTAGGGTGTGATAGTGTCTTTCTGAAATGGTAGTGCCTTTTCTATGTATTTTAGCCCCTTGACTTGCTATAGTCCTACATTTTGATAGACAATGACTACTTAAAAATATTTCTCAAATAAATTTTGTATAGGAAAGTTGTTCCCCTTGGCGTTGTGATTCTTCCCATGTCATTGTTTCATCAATAAGTTCCAATAACTAGATTTTATGCTATAATTTTTATTGTAAAGTATACCATTATAGAAAAATGGTTTGTTGTCAGTCCAATTGGTGGAGGACTTGTAACTCCTAGTGGGACCAAGATCTAGTGGAGTTTTTCTCCCTTGTGTTAATATATCCTTGGTTGGGGAATGTGTACATGAAAATTGGAGAATGCAAATGAAATAACTAAATTAACTTATTTACTCCCAATTAAATGAAACACTCAATTTACTAAGGCCATGTCACATATACAAAGTTTCATGCCTTGTATACAAAGGTCATAACTTTCTACACTTTGGACTGTGTGGAGGATTTGAGGGGATTTAATTAATTTGCATGTGCGAGTGGGGGATTAAAGACTAATTGATTTTCACCCACTTATAGGAAATTTGATGAAAATAGGTAATTCAATAAATAATATATTTAATTAATTCTTGAGATGAGGATGTTGGAAATCAAGGTGAAACTATTGCAATATTAACTTTCACAATATGTATGAAAGTATTAAATATGCATGTTTATCCAAGATTACCTAGAAAGATTATGTATGTGATTGCACATTCAACAAAAAAGGATGTTCAATAAACAATTTAAGTGACACAATATTTACATGGAGAAACCATTGCGAGAAAAAAATCCACACCCAAAGAGATCCAATGCATGTATTCATCCTTCAAATGAGTATACATCAATACACTATATCTCTTTAACAATATTCCAACAACACTTTGTTACTTCTTCAACCTAGAAAATAACTATACATACTACTAACCCTATTGTACCGAGGTTACTTTGAAAGTGTAACCTTGATGAATAGTCATGGTTTAAAAGAAAGATTTAAGATCTCATCCTAGATGTGAGGATATAATTTCTCTATTATTAGTGTACAAACTATAGAGCTAGTAATTCCCAAAAAGGGATACATAGGCAAGGTCATCATGAATGAACTCTTGAGGATCCTAAATGGGTCTACTTGTATAACCTTAACATTGAGAACTTACCACATTCTAGTGCAAGTATATGATTGGTGGCATAGATTTGTTGCCATGACTATGATTGGAAAAGCTATAAAGTTGACACTTCTAAATTGAATGGAAGATGATTGGACGATTTAGTTGCTACTTGTGAATCTTAAAAAAAAGGTAGTAATTGAGGGGTGGTTATTACACTAGTCTCTTTGTTGTAAGTCCAAACTTCAAGGCGGAGCTCTATATATTACATATGCTAGAGCTAGGAAAATACTAGGTCAAATTCATTTTGATTTTGTGAACCACAGTTGATTTCATGATGACTAACAACCCTAGATCAAATTCATTTTGATTATGTGAACCATGGTTGATTTCATGACGCACTATCAATCCTAGAACCATTTTGTAGCACATAATCAATTAGTTTACTTACACAATTCAAAAATTTATAGATCTAAGTTATTTTGTTTTTTTTCATTCCATATCAACCATCAAAATTTAGATATCTAACATCTAACATAATGTTTTCCATATCTTTTTTTTATAAATTTGAAGTACATATATTGTTGCCATTTCAAATTCAATCATATTCATGTTTTCAATCCCTATTTACTTATCTAATTAATAAATTTCTCTCTCCCTTCTTGCCTCCCTCCCTCCCCTGCTAGCCAAAGACCTAAACCACATTCCATCAATATTTTTTTTGAAAAAATTGTTGGACTAAAGCTATAATTCTATGCAATCAAACATGTTCCAAAGACCTAAACCACATTCCATCAATAAATTTTGAAAAAAATGTTGGATTAAATCTATAATTCTATGCAATCAAACATGTTCCCCACATATGGGGAAAAGCATGGGAAAAGACACAGTACAGATTTTGCAACATAGTAATGCCAGAAATTTAAATCAACAAAACGTTTAACAATCTATATTTTCATCCCAGATTTGTTCAGAAAGACCTATAGGGGTCTGGACCTAAATTTGACGGTGAACCCTGGCTAGCAAATTTTTTTGAGTTAGTTATTCAAAGTTGTTTCTGAAACTGCAATTATGTAGGAAATATTGTGATTTCCAAAGACCAAATTATATGCAGGTCTATCTACCTAACAACAGGTTTTTTCTGTACAGGACGAGAATCATCTTGAAGATCAAAGCAGAGCACGATTTTCTCATTTTAACTCGGCAGTACCTTCCTTTCCTATCTGTAAACTGCTTTACAGTCATTGCGATTTGCTCCAGCAGCTCTCCCTGATCCCTGAAATATACACAATAAATCTCCCTTCAAAAGACTATTTCAAATATTCAATTCCATTTAAATGTTATGTACGTAAATAACCAAGAATGACCAATAAAAGTGTTCTCAATTTAAAAAAATTGCTTCCTCAATAAGGAAATTATTGTAAAGAGGCTCTGGAATTTGACTCTGTGACCTCTTTTTAATGTTCTAGACTCTAGACAGTTTTGCGGTAGGATTCAAATATTTTAAAAATTGTTCTTAAGTTGAAGTAACTTTCCTACAGTTTATTTCAGAATTTTTTATTTTTTAACAAAATTTAGAATAAATCTAAAGTGTTTCTAATCATAGTTTATTTGAGAATAAATTGAGAGTGTCTCCAGTCTTAATCTAGTTTATTTAAAAAATTGCCTCTTTATTAATGAAATTCAGATTTTGTGAAAAGAGTTTTAATCATAATTTTCCACAGTTTATTTCAGAAATTGATTCTTTACTAATAAAATTCAGAATAAGTGAAAAATATCTCTAATCATATTCTTTTCACTACTTATTTCATAAATTTCTTTCTAATTCTTATTAATGAAATGCAGGATAAGCCAAAACTCTCTAATCACAATCTTTTCACACTTTATTTCAAAAATTGCTTTCCTTACTAATGAAATTCAAGATTAACCATAAGAATTTTTAATCATATTTTTTTGAGAGTTTACTTCACAAATTGCTTCTTTACTAACAAATTCAGAATAACCCTAACATATCTCTACTCATAATTTTTTCACAACTTATTTCATAATCATAAATTGCTTCCTTACTAAAAGCCAAAAGTGTCTCTAGTCAATAATCTTTTCACAGCTTTCTTACTAATGACATTAAAAATAAACCAAAAGTATTTAAATATCAGTGGCACCAGCCAAACTATTATTAGTTTCCCTCCCAAACATATCCTCTGCCCCAGCTGTTCCCAGACTTTCTTAGACACTTAATGGGATTAGCATTCTAAGATTCAGGTGTATTCATTATTCTTTGATCATGTACAGTTATGAAGTATGTTTATAGACCCATAAAAGTATACTCTTAGCTTCAAATTTTTGAATTAACTTCTCATTTAATACTTTATGCAAGCTTCCAAGGGAATGTTTAGCTTCATTGAATAAGTCGTCCTTTTAAGGATGATAAAATGTTTCCTGAGAGTTCTGTATATGTTGTTTTCCTAAAATACAGCAGGGTCAATGAGTTTGACTCAAAAAACTACACGGTTGAATTCTTATGAGTGTTCCTAACTTCCTGTCTAAATTTAGTGTTTGTATTCAGATTAAACATGAATTAGCCGGTTCTGACATATGACAACAACTAAGAAGTAAGCCACCAGATATTCAGGGGTGCTCCTGTTTGATTTGAACCTAGCATATGTAATTCGTATACATGTATGGACTATGGATACCCAATGGATATAGTATTACATAGCCTATTCGCCAAAGTTTTCTTTGCCATATTTGGATACAACTTGGATATTGCGGTACCATGTCCATACTATATCTGGATAGGCACAGTGATATTCAGGAGGTCAGATCCAATCATTAATCTAGTATATTAAGCAAAAACTAGCAGCCATCTCACCATATTCAGTTTCTAAACTAGTATATCTGTTTACAGTGGGTGAAAATTTGGCTGAATTCTGGTTTTGGACAAGACACTAATATTTTCATAAAAATTTATCATTTCTAACATGATAAAAGATTAATGTCTAATGGAGACTTAAAAGGCGAGTTTTTTTATAATTAGAAATATCAACTTTTAAGATATATTTGTACTCATTGCAATTTTCAGACTTTGCAGTGTGTCAATGACACTCCAGAAAAATGGGATTGAGAGTTAAGGATGAGAATTAAAATTAAAAACATCAACACAGTGATGATCTGTTTCTTACAGACATATATCAGTAAGATAAATAATAAAATATTCCCAGTAAATTAGAATCTTCTGGAAAATAGTCCTTGACATCATCTACTTCCAACCTGTTTGTGGTTACCAATATAAGTTGCATTCAAATACTATTTGAGCCTTAAACTCAAGTCTTGACAAAGATCCACTAAGTTCACAATCTGCTTTCCAAAATTTTCTACACCAAGAAGCCAGCTCTCAAGTCTGCCTGGATATCTTAGTTTTCACTGAGGTTAGTTGTAACCTGTATTCTGTCCTTTGGCACGTGATGAGGCTGAATTCACTACTAAAGCAACTTATCTGTGATGATAGGGATACCATCTTTTACAAGCCAATCAAATCTCTCTTTGCTCTTTTACCATATCTAGTTTCTTGTCTGAAGCTCTTTTCCTAACTCTCAAATGCTAGCATGTTTGTGTTAATAATGGTAAAATGTTATGATAGATGTCGGATATCCAAGTTTTGATGGTTGATACATAATGAGAAAAAAGAGAACTGAAATAATTTAGATCTATAAATTTTGGAATTGTGTAACTCATTCTAATTGTGCATTATGAAATCGATCATAGTTTATAAAATTGAAATGAATTTGATTTAGGGTTGACAATGCATCATGATATCAACCATGATTCAAAAAATAAAAATGAATTTGATTTATGATTGATAGTGCATCATGAAATCGCCATGGTTTGTAGAATCAATATGATTATTTTATATTTGAAAGTAAATAGTACAAATATAAAGATTTCAATACATACATCTTGGAATATTAACCATTCATTATTGGCCCATGCTCACCCTTGAGGAACTATGAAGACTTGAAGAAAATATTGTAGTATATATTATTAAGGAAAAACAACCTAATGACCACACCTCCTAATTTTGCACTTTGACCATTTTAGTCAACCTTATTTTAGTTCATTCTCACATTTCTTTCTTTCTTTCTTTCTGGAAGTAAATTCCATTATAGCATGAAAGACATCCAAGGGTAGATATCATCCTAAAAACCATATAATTTAATCTATAGAATTTCAATCACTATTAGGGCCACTTGAATTCCATCCATGTAGAGGTTTGAGATTTGTAATTATAGCATATATGCATCTATAATAAGTAGCATTGATCACATAGATCATTGTTGAATCCTAAAAGTTGTAGTATTGATCACAAAGATCATTGTTGAATCTAAAAAAATGTAGCCTTGATCATAGAGATCGTTGCTAAATTTGTGAAGATTTTGATTACAGGCATCATTGCAAATGGCTTTACCTCCTTTATTGATAGAATTATGAAAAATATTTTGTTATAGATAATGATGAAACAAAGGTAATCAAGGGTGTTAAAATAAGGATAAGTGTGTATTTTTGAGAAGGCATTGGTGCTAATTCTTCTTCTTTTGTACATGGGTAGCTAATACACCTATTTGTTATAGGTCCCCCTATCATCTAAATAAGTTGTGTGACAAAACGAAGTTTATGCGGGGTGTTAAAAAATAAACCATGCTTAATCACACTCCAAAACATTTGTCATGGAGAGTTCTCTCATGCAAGAGATACCTCTATCTACATATATTATCTATTTAAAGATACTTGGATCTATACATTTATGAGAACTGCAAATCTATTCAAGCTCTCCAATTTCAACATTAAAACAAATTTTTTCTAAATGTTATTTTAAAAAGACCCATTTTTTAATTAATTATATAATCATTGTTTGTTGTCAAAACAAATGAGGTCAAGTTGTAATTATACAATTGTTCTTCTCAAATTTGAAAAAAATATTCTCTACACACAATTCAATCAACAAATTAGTCTTCAATTTAGCATGTAAGAAAACTATTGATTATTTTATGATATAATAATTATATTTTACTATTTTTCTAAATCTTGAAAATATTACTCTTATATCCTAGGAAAAATGAGCATGTGTTGTTAAATCAATAATAATCTCTCAATTTGATGTAAAAAAACTATTAATTATTTCATGATATAATCAAGATTAAATAAAAATTAAACAATTGTATTTATAACTTAAGAAAAAATACATTTACACAAATTTAAAAAATGTAGACACATGGCTAAATTGATAAATTAATCTCTTAATTTGATGTGCAAAAGGAAAATATTTTTTATTAAATAAATACTCTTGATCTGAATTATGAACTAGAAAATGATTTTGAAAGGCCTGAAAACTTTAAACATCAAGAAACTAGAACTGACATAAGAATGAGCTTCAAAACTTCAAAACATCCTTAAAAACTAACAAAGAAACTATATCAAAAGAACAATAAAAAATATTTAAATCCAAATCTCACCAAAACCAGCCACTCCCTCATAGTATAATAAATTAAAATACGTGAAAACAAAGCACGAAAAAAACTAAATGTTTTTCTTACCCCTCAAAAATATAGCCCTTAATATATGAAACCTCAGAAAGGGCCTTCTTCCATTCCTCAAGTGGGAAGATTTTGAGAAGCGTTGCGAGTAGATCGACGGTTCTGTTTTTGGAATTGCCCACACTTTTGTTCTGTGTCAGTTCATCCCAATATATGGCAAGCCAAATGTTCCATGTCACTTCATCCAAATACATATCAAAGTCAAATGTTCCATGTCACGTCATCCAAATACATGTCAAAGTCAAATATTCCATGTCACTTCGTCCAGGTATGGGTCAAAGTCAAATATATGTTGTCTGACGTTTCTCATTCCCATAACTAGTTGTAATAAATATACGTTACATTTCCCATGACATGACTGGAGCAGCATAAGCAGCATTCGTCATATGACTTCGCCAATCCTCCATCATAATATACGATAATAATATATACCAGCAATCGCACCTTGATGTGCAATGCGTACGCCGAAGAGGTGTGCTCGGTCGATTAGGGAAAATTCTATTGTATTTTATTTTTCGTGTGTAGTAATAAGGTCAATTGGTACTAGGCCATTTAGCAAATGATGTTGCTTGTGTAACAAAACTCTTAATGGAGTAGTGATAGCTTCAAATCAACTATGCATCTACTTACAAGAATCCAAACACAATTGAAACAAAATCTTTGTATTAGGAAGATAATCAGCAAGCTAAAGTTATGTTTGTAATAGATAGAGAGGGAGATAGAGGGAGAGATAGAGGGAGGAAGAGAGAGAGAAGGGGAGAGAGGGGTAGAGAGAAAGGAAGATAGAGATAGAGATGGAGATGGAAATGGAGAAGGAGAGGGAGAGATAAAGAGAGATAGAGATGAAAAAGACAAATAAATAGAGAGGGAGAGATAGAAAGATAAAGATAGAGATAGGAAGTGATATATATAGAGAGAGGTGTACAGAGATGGAGAGACGGAAGAAGACATACGGAGAGATAGAGATAGAGAGGCAAATAGATATAGATATAGAGGTCTAGGAAGAGGGAGAGTGAGGGAAAAAGATGGATGGATAAAGAGAGGAAAACATGTCTAGAGATAGAGGGGTAGATAGAAAGATAGTGGTAGAGATGGAGATACAGGGAGAGAAATAGAGGGAGAGAAATAGAGGGAGAGATAGAGAGAGGTAGAGGGAGAGATAAAGATAGAAAGGGAGATAGAGATGGAAAGATAGAGATGAAGAGATAGAGAGAGATATAAATGGTGGGATGGAGTGATATATAGATAGATATATAAGAAAAAATATAGAGAAGAAAAGGGACATAGAGATAGAGAGACAAACAAATATAAAGTATATATATAGAAAGAGAGAGAGAGAGGCAGGGCGCAGGCGAGGGGGCGGCGGGGGAGGGGGGAGTGGGTTAAATGGGAAGAGAGATAAAGATATGTGAGAAGAGAAAGGGAGAGAGGTAGATATATATATATATATATATATATATATATATATAT
>VDFB02350841.1:0-43497 GCA_007258455.2 Sequoia sempervirens | reverse complement strand
GGATTAATACAAGAACAATGAAATATGAAGTACAACTGATCACTGGTACAACTCCACTGCGGAAAGCTGAGAAGACAAGACGCTGATGGGGAACCCAACGGGTGCGGAGCACGTTCCACCCAACCATGTGAATGTCAACCGACTCAACCACAATATGAAATGAAACAAGTACAACTCAAGTATGCAATGCAAAACCATCAACGTTCACAGACCATGAGACAAGTTAAAAACCAAGAACCTCATCACAATAACATGAAGTACTATCAATTAACAATCATGAAACAATTCACAAGAATTCAAAGAAATATCACAAAGAGATAACATCCAGAGGCAACAACAACGAAACAACAAGGGTGTCAAGTGGAGAGTGTCATCGCATAGCCCTCATGGGATTTCCTGGCCCTTCCTCCAACTGAGGCACCGGCACCCATCTACGGATATCCTGGCCCTTCCTCCTAACTGAGGCGCCGGCACCATAGGGTAGCTGATGCGGAGCCAATAGTCTCTCGTGAAGACGAGACTATGACTATGCCGACCACGGCCTTCTCAGTCTATCACTAGTCTAAGGTAGCCCTAATGCATAGCCGAGGAATCCAAAGTTTTATTATCTTGTGTGTTTAAACTACCCAACCCCCTAAATCTATTGTTTAGGTTATCACTTGTTTACTACTCTTTCAAGGGTTATCCTGTCCCTTCCTCATCCGAGGCGCCGGCGCCCACGAAGAGCCACTCTCCCTCCTATGACCCCTAACTTATCTCAAAACAGGCAAGGGTTGGACTATAATAAAATAACAAAGTACCAAAGCAAGAACCATGCGAGGCATTAGCCTTCTCGCATCACTCATAACCAAAAGATCTTACAACGCCGTTCAACCCTTCCTAACATAAACCATTCAGTATCAACTCCCAAAGTATAACCAAGATGAAGAGAACATTAAAATTAAGCAAGCCTCTGGAACAAGGTTACAAAATCAACAACGGGTTCCCACATCGAAGAGTAAGGTTTACAGTAATTAAATGAAAAACGACAACCGAATCACGCAATTTCATAACTTAAGGCAAACAATTAACTCCATTACACGAAACACTCTAATTTTGAGTCCATATGAAGAACACAACAAGTTAACAATCCTATGTCAAAATAATTAATTCTTAACAAAGTACATCCGATAAATATAAAAAGAATACATGCAATAACTCCAACCAAGGAACTCGAGAAACCATTGAGAATTAAAACATGCGATAACAATTTCACTATCATATCTAATTTATTTCAATTAAAAACTCATAAAAATTCTAATTTACAATTTTTATAAACACAATCAAATCCATAACTTCTATACTTACAAACCATCTAAATTAATAAAACTTATTACAAAAATATTATATATATATATAAATCTATATACATACTCACCTATATATCTATATATATCTACTAACACTTTTCTTTCTTATAACTCTCAAAAATCTTACAATAAACAAAATGAATGTACTCATACCCAAATTATGAATATACACATTATATATATATATATATATATATTAAATCAAACTATACTAAATATATAAATCAAATTATACTAAGCAAATATATAACAATATATATTAATAAATATACACAATTTAAATTTAAAACAACCAAACTTTAACAAATTTTAATCATTAATAAATAAAAAAATTTAAAAAAAACAAGTCCGTCCCAAAAGGGACTCCGGCCAGTCCTACGGACTGTGCGCGCGGCAGTCCGTATGACTGCTGTGCCAGTCCGTGGGCTGGCGCAGGGGCAGGGAGGGGGTACGGCCTGCGCCGTCCCTCTCCTCTCCCATATTAAAACTTAAATAAAATTTTATTTATAAATTTTATTTTATTTTATTTTAATTTTTGTTTATGCTTTTTGTTTAAAAATATAACTCCGTCCTGGTACAGACGCTGATGAAACTCAGCTAAAATTTTATTTCCAAGAATAACAAATTTTTGACTATTTAAAAACAGACTTTTAATTTAAGAACAATAATATAAGAGTATATGAAAAAATGTATATATATATATATATGTAAAATATATATATATATATATATGTATAGATACAGAGAATTATTTTTCTTTTCTGTGTAAATACAGAAATATATTACAACTTTAAATAAATATAATCTATATATATATATATAATATTAAAGCTACATAATCACAGAGAATTTAATGTTCTGTGTAAAATACAGAATACTCACAGGTTTTAAAGCAATACATATAAATGATCATTAAAATATAATATTTCAAAAATATTAAAATACACAGATTGATCTCTTCCACAGTAATATAACAGAGAGAAACGTATTCATACGGAAATTGACAGAGTTCCTTTTCAGTTTGCTTGCAAAATAAGATTTCTAATTTCAACATGCATTTTATTTTCAAAGAAAAAACCTATTTGTTCATTCATTTTCCTAATCAAAGGAAATCATTTAAATCTAGATCACAGACAGATTCTTTTTGTTTATTTGCCACACAAATTCAATCAAATCATATCCTTTATTTATTTATTTTGCAGATTCAGAAAATCAAAGGTAGAGACGAAAACCTGGAATCCTGCGCTTCTTGGAGAATCTGAAGAAGTTGGTTCCTGACGGCCTTTACGAAGAGCCCTCCTCCTTCTTGCTTCGAATCTCCTCTGAGTCACCGTGCTCAAATCTCGAACCCGATCTTTTCTTCAGAAGACTCCAAAATAACTAGTAATAGATTTCCAAACCCTCTCTCTAACTCTCTTCCAATTAACAAAAGATCCAAAAACCCATATTCTGTTCAGGTTCAAAATACCGAATAACTTGTGCCCTCTCTCAATCCCTAATCTCTTGTGTGAGAAAAACTTCCAAAAATTCTTAATTAATTAAAAGATAATATCCCTCTTTTCTCAAAAACTCTAAAAATCAAGAATAAAAGAAAACTCATTCTTTAAAAGCCAGCTTTTTAATTAGATCTGTATTCTCATTGGTTCAAACAATCCTTTCATTCTTTTATTTGTTTTATTGTTTTAATTTCTATTTTTACCACTTTTCTTGCACATCACATTATCTATTTAATTTAAATAATTTATTCTAATAATTATCTTCAATCAGATAATTAATTGAAATAAATAACACACATTTAATATTTAATTATCATTTAATTGAAACATATGACTTTATAAAAATTAAATAACACATTTAAATATTTTCATACCAATAAAACAACATTAAAAATGCACACTTATTAACCACCTTTAATTAACAAATTCACAACTTGTAAAATATCAACATCAATTAAATAATCATAACTTATAAAATACCACATTAAACAAAAGACGACAAAATGCAAAACACAAACCACAAATGATGACAATTACAAAAATGAACAATACCAAACAACGAGACGACCTGACATCATGGGACGGGAGGACTTCATCGTCACCTCTGTATCAACATTTATCCGTTGGGTTATTTGGTGCTCGCCCTGTCCTGCCGAAGCAGGTGGAATCGAGACTTATACCTACAATTCTGCATACAAACGAAGTTGTGTACATGTGCATACATGTATATATAATCATCAAATCATTAAATCGAAGTACTGCATTGTGAGAAGGAATCGCAACATAGCAGGGCAGTCGCGAACGAGTGATGCCATATTGTCCTTCATCACACCTATTCTAACAATTATAATCTATCTGATAAAATAACATTTCTAAACTAACAATTCATCTTATAACATATCTAATTAAATCACTGCATCATATCATAATTTTGAAAATCAACTAACATCTAACCAACCACAATGTCCAATGAAATAATTAAATCCTCAAGTGCATAAACATAATCACCAACAGTCTACTAATGGAATACAGCATCATCAAATGTCTAACTATCCAACTCAAACACTATCATCATTGTCATAAGAAGCAAACAACCGCATTGAAAAATACTAAATCCTACCAGTAAGAGGAGGGCTATTACATCCTCCCCCTCTTAAAATCGGCTTACTCCTGGAAGCCGGTAAATAAAAGGAAATAAGATTCCCTAATACGGGAGGCATCCACCCACACCAAGACAGTGAACTAATCACCAACAAAAACTAGTATCAAGCTCACACAAGAAGTAAGAAATAATAATACAAGCATTAGTAACATGTGGGTATTACATCCTCCCCCCCAAGGATATGGCTTACTCCAGGAAGCCATTAAATAGATAAGAGTAAGCACACAACAAACATGCAAAGATCACGCCAAAAACCACACACATAACTCACATCACTGGAAACCACATCACACAACGACACAAGGGTTCATAGTGCATCCTTGATAGGAAGGATATCGGTGCATTGCGCACTACACCGAGGGTCCTATCCTTTCCATCAGTTTCCTGCACCATTGCCCTGAGACCGACTAACGGAAGAAACTTAGGTTCACAACAAACACAACAAAACAAATGAAACTCTAGACTCTAGGGACAAAATGCAAGGTTACATAGTGAGCACACATAGTGCCCAGTGTATGAACCTATGCTCTGATACCAAGTTGTAATGCCCGCCCTGCAAACCCCAGAGAACACACACAATGCAAATAATTTTTTTTTTAAATAATTAAATTAAACATGTAACAACACTTAACCATAATTCACATAGCACATTACATCACATTAACACACTTGGTTCTCTGGGGCACGCGAGGTTACATCGCAACAACAAAACATAAGAATAGATAAAGAATATAACATAACCATTTAATTCATGATAACCATATACAATGATACATCTGATAAGCATGATGCGAGTATGATAAACATCGCATAAGTACATCCATGATAAACTTTTATAAAGATCCAGCGGAACTCCAATCATATCATTGATATAATATTACATTACAATTTTCTCTGATTTATGAATTACATTGAATTTCCCAACATAGGGATTGATACAAGAATAATGAACATGAAGTACAACTGATCACTGGAACATCTGCACTATGGAAAGCTGAGAAGACAAGACGCTGATGGGGAACCCAACGGGTGCGGAGCACATTCCACCCAACCATGTGAATTACAAAGTAACTCACCCCTCGTGCTCAGAGGTGACGAGGAAGTGAACCCGACCATGAATGTCAACCGACTCAACCACAATATGAAATGAAACAAGTACAACTCAAGTATGCAATGCAAAACCATCAACGTTCACAGACCATGAGACAAGTTAAAAACCAAGAACCTCATCACAATAACATGAAGTACTATCAATTAACAATCATGAAACAATTCACAAGAATTCAAAGAAACATCACAAAGAGATAACATCCAGAGGCAACAACAACGAAAAAACAAGGGTGTCAAGTGGAGACTGTCATCGCATAGCTCTCATGGGATTTCCTGGCCCTTCCTCCAACTGAGGCGCCGACACCCATCTACGGATATCCTGGCCCTTCCTCCTAACTGAGGCGCCAGCACCATAGGGTAGCTGATGCAGAGCCAATAGTCTCTCGCGAAGACGAGACTATGAGTATGCCGACCACGGCCTTCTCAGTCTATCACTAGTCTAAGGTAGCCCTAATGCATAGCCGAGGAATCCAATGTTTTATTATCTTGTGTTTTTAAACTACCCAACCCCCTAAATCTATTGTTTAAGTTATCACTTGTTTAGCTTACTCATTCGTGGGTTATCCTGAGCCCTTCCTCATCCTGAGGCGCCGGCGCCCACGAAGAGCCACTCTCCCTCCTATGACCCCTAACATATCATGAAACAGGCAAGGGATGAACTATCAATAATAAAGCATAAACCAAACTAAATACACGAGGTATTAACCCTCTCGCGATTACTCAAAGTCAAAAGTCTTAATAGAACAGTTCAACCCTTCCAAGCACAAACCAATAAGTTCCAACTCTGAGAGTGTGATCAAGATGAAAGGTACATTAAAATTAAAACATGCCTCTGGAATAACGTTTTCACAAATTGACAACCGGGTTCCCACATCAAGTAAAAAGGTAACTCATGAAAGTTAAGAATCCAATCACAATAAGGAAGCTAAGACACAACGTAATAACTTTTAGACCGAAATAAAATAATTCTATTAGTTACCAACACACACAATCCATTTAATACATGAACAATATTATAGCAAAGCCAAAGAAGTTTGTAAGTCTAATAGCGTTTAAGAGTTTCTAGTTTTCGTTGAATCCTCTTTAAATAAACACAATAATAAATTCAACACCTTATCCGTTTTGTTACATTCAATTACCCAAGATAAATACATCTCATATATACTCAACTTAAACATACTCCACATATAATAATTATCTATTTTTATATAATCATATTTCATAACTCTAATTAACCTTTATAAATATAACACAAAGTTTACAACTTAACTATTAAATAAGATAATTACAATTTCATTTAAATAAAATATATTCTAAACTTGCAATATATCTCGAATTATAAACGCAATTTTATTCCATCAACATATATTTATATTTATACATCTATATACATAAACATAAAATATATATCAATTGACATTCCTCTTCTATATTATTCTCAAATTTTACAACCAAAATAAATATAATTATACTCACATTATGAATATACACTATATATATATAATATTTATATAAATTATCTAACAAATATAAAAGAATCTATTAATAAATTTATATCAAAAAAAATATTTAAAAGTATATAAATAAAATATACATGGCTAAAACAAAACCCAAATTTTAAATACTAATTAAAAAAAATAAAATAAGCAAGTTGGCCAACAGCCAGCACCGATCGGTTATGGCGTACCAGACGACCAAGCAAGCAGAACGGTAGGACGCCACACCGTAAATCAGGAAGTTCCATAAGAGGGTACCGTTCCTCCCATATATTTAAATATATATATATTTTTTATAAAATTTTATATATAAATTTTATTTTATTTAAAGTTTTATTTCTATAAAATAAAATTTAATTCTTTTACAGGTACGGATTCTGGCGAAGTCAGAAGCAGTTTACCAATAAAATACAAAATACAGAAATTTAGATAAATATATTAGAAGTTTAAATAAATATATATATATATATATATATATATATATATTACAATTTCTACAGAATACCTTTTATCCAGAACACATCAATAAAAAGGTTTAAGAGTTTACAGCAGATTACACAAACAAATATATCACTAATATATGTACTTATTTATAAAGTTTCAAATGTATGGCTTGCAGAAGAAATCACACTTATTTATTTATTTTCTAATTGATCAAGACAAGTTGGATAATCTTTTCTTTGAAATATTATGATAAATTTAAACAATAGATGAGATGAAACACATGTTTTAAATCCATTGAAGTTTTCTCCATTCGATTTGTTATTCCCTAAAATCTAATTACCCAGGGTTTTCATTCTCTTTCACATAATATTAAATTTAACTAAATCCCAGGCAGATGTTTTATTTGCAACACAAATCTATTCAACTCATAATTCTATTTATTTTTGCAGACTCAGAGAAATCAAGGATAGAGACGGAAACCTAGAGTCCTGCGCTTCTTTGAGAATCTGATGAAGCTGGTTCCTGACGGCCCTTACGAAGAGCTCCTCTGAGTCACCGTGCCCAATTCTCGAACCCGATCCTTTGTTCAGAAGACTCCAAAATAACTAGTAATAGTTTTCCCCAAATTCTTTTTTTTTACAACTCCCTCAAAAAGTAGCAAAAGATTGAAAATTATTCTTTTCCAGATTCAAAAATCCATCATCATTAACTTGTGCCTCTTCTGTATCCCTAATCTTCAGTGTGTGTGAAAAACTTACAAAATACATAATTAAATAAAAGATAATATCCCTCTCTTCTCAAAAACTCTAAAAATCAACAATAAAGGAAGACAATTCTTTAAAAGCCATCTTTTTACTTAAATCTGTATTCTTACTGGCTCACACAATCTTTTTATCCTTTTACTTGTTTTATTTTTTTAATTTCTATTTTTGCAACTTTTCTTGCACAACACATTACTTATTTAATTTAAATAAATTATTTTAATAATTATCCTCCACTAGATAATTAATTAAAATAATTAAAACACATTTAATATCTAATTACCATTTAATTGTAATATGTGGTTTTCAAAATGATTAAATCATTTAAATATTCGAATATAATTTAAATCTAACATTAAAACAACTAATTACTTCCATCATCAAAATCGATTACACCACAACAAATAACGTACCAACATTAAAATAAACAATTATTATCCACATTCAATTAACTAAATCACAACCTATTAAATACTCACATTAATAAAATACGACATACACAACACAAACCACAATGACGACAATTACAAAAAAGAACAATACCAATCAACGAGATGACCTGACATCATGGGACGGGAGGAATTCATCGTCACCTCTGTTTCAACATTTATCCGTTGGGTTATTTGGTGCTCGCCCTATCCTGCCGAAGCAGGTGGAATCGAGACTTATACCTGCAAATCATGCATACAAACGAAGTTGTGTACCTGTGCATACATATATATATAATCATCAAAGCATTAAATCAAAGTACTGCATTGTGAGAAGGAATCGCAACATAGCAGGGAACTCGCGAACGAGTGATGCCATATTGTCCTTCATCACACCTATTCTAACAATTATAATATAACCAATACATCAACATTTCTAACTAACAATCATCACCTAACATAGTTCATTAAATCATTGCATCATAATATAATTCTGAAAATCAACTAACATCTAACCTACCACAATGTCATAAGCAATAATCAAATCCTCAAGTGTATAAACATAATCACCAACAGTCTGCTAATGGAATAACAACATCATCAATGTCTAACTCTCTAACTCACACAATAATAGTACCATCATCGTCACAAGTAACAAACGAACGCATTGAAAAATACTAAATCCTACCAGCAAGAGGAGGGGTATTACATATAGAGTATCATTTAATGGTCCCTTACTTATATGTATTAAACAATCTACAATCCCTATAACACTTGAAGAAGCCCATGCAAGTGCTTATGGGGGCCATTTTGGAGGATTATTTTTTAGTTTAAAAAATAGTTTGTATACGATACTATTGAAGACACATGGAATGGGATTATTTTTCATACATGAAGTAATATCATTAATGTCAAGAACACAATTTGATTCATGCTCCTACTTTTGATCTTCATGCCAAAGTTCCTATTTGGAAATTCCTAGTTTGGGATTTAGATCTTGTTGAAAAAATAACACCACCGTCCTTTGTTGGACATACATTTATTATTACCACAACCAATTAGTTTACAAAATGGGTAGAATCTATTCCCTTTCATTCCACAATAGTTGATGCAATATATTGTTTCATATTAGAACACATTATTACCTACTTTGTTCTTCCTTCCACATTGACTTTGGATAATAAAACTCCATATAAGAACAATGAGATGAAGAAATTCTTGAAAAAAATTCATATTAAACATTGCTTTTCAACACCATATTACCCACAATCAAATGGACAAGCAAAATCAACTAACAAGACTTAACCAAATCCTAAAAAGAATAGTAAGTATACATAATAAGGATTGGCATACAAAACTAACTTACACATTGTGGGTTTATTGTAATTGAGCATTAGAAAATCTACTAGAAACACTCCTTATAACCTTGTTTATGGTGATGAAGCAATAATGCCCTTGGAGATAGATATTCCTTCACTACAAATTTCTCTTAATGGGCTTATTGATGATACTACTTATAAAGAGCAGTAATTGCATTAGCTTGAAATGGTTGATGAACATCATATCAATGCTCTCAAGCATCTCCAAGCTTACTAGGAAAGAATGCAACATGGTTATAAAGACAATGGAAGTCCTCGTACATTTAATAAATGCGACTTGGTGTTATATGAAAATCAACATAATATGAAAGCTCTCTCAAATGAAAAGGGAAAATTCAGCTCTAACTTGTTAGGGCCTTATGCCATCAAAGAAAGCTATAGGTCCAAAGCCTACACATTAATGGAATTGAATGGTACACCACTAAAAGAACCTATTAATGTCACAAAATTGTGTTGGTATTATGCATATTTCTCTCTCTTTTGAATAATGTGTTCAGGAAGTGTAAGGTCGACCGACATGACAACAACCCCAAAACATAGTAGAAAGTCCTAACTGGAAAACTTACATAGTACTAACTAGACTGCCCCACACCAAGAGGAAGCATTACAAGCAATACAAAGTACACTACATTAGGATTTCATAAATCCAATTCACTCAACACATTAGTGCACTAATCAAATCAAATAAAATAAATTCTTGCACAATCACATGAGAGTAGTCTAACACGTTGGGAATCTTTCCATAATCTAAACTTAATCATTTAATCATAATCCAAAATTTTCCATAATGATAATAAAAACATCAGTCCTTTCACAATCAAGCATTTACTTGCAACCTGATTTCTCATATATACATTGCGAAAATAACTTAAAACAATTATATTCAAATATCATTATATTTATATAAAATATGTATGTAATAGTACATATACTCGATGTATATGTTATTACATATATTTTATATATCTATAATTAATATTTAAATATTACCTCGATATTTTTAAATCCAAAATTAAATCATGATAACATATTTCATTTATTTAAAATATAGTATAAATATATTGTAATATATATATATCAAATATATTAATAATATATTTTAAATAATATTAATTAAATCACAAAAGCAATTTATTATACATATATATATTAAATATAATATATATATAATATAATATATATTATACATATATTATATTTAATATATAATATATAAATAAAACAAATGAAGTCAAAGGAGGGTTTGGGAGTCGCGCCCTGCCCTAACATGGGACACAGCCTCCATTGCTGGGGGCTGCGACCTGTGAGGGTAGCGTTAGCGCTGCCTTCACAGGCTGCCATCCCCAACCATGGGGCTGCCCTGGGGTGGAAACCCCCCCTTCTCATCTCGTCGCTTCAATAAAAAAAATGGTGAATTCGTTTATTGAAACACAGTTTATTTCAACTGGTAAAGCATATTTCTAGGTAAAACCCAGAATACAAAAATCATGAATTTATTTCCTCATAAATTTTTTAAAAATGGATTCAATTTATATATATATATACAATTGGGTATGTATATATATATATACATATATATAAATATATACCTATAATTTCTCTTGAAGGAACCATAGATACAAAATTTCTTCATACCCAGATTGAGTAAATGCTCACTCCCAACACTTGAAATAAAATTTGAAAATAATGGATTTAATCAAACCAATTTGAAGATTTCCCTTTCTTTCCCCAATTCAAAATGAAAGTTTCCACAACACATAGAAATTTTACAAGATTTGCATTTGAAATAACCATGTTTGTTCAAATTTTTCTGTTGGAGAGCTTGATAACACAATTTTAATCTCTATGTTTTCACAATATCTTTTGAGAATTTTGATTCAAGTTTGAATGGAGTTTCTTGATGGGTTTTTCTTCTAATTCACAATTTTGAATTCTTTAACAATTTGAACAACTTCTAAATGATTTTCAAAATAAGAATTGCACAAAATTTAAACAATGAACCTTGTGTTTTCTACAAGCTTGAAGTCTTTCAATGGAGGTTTTCCTTTTCCTTCCAATTCAGCTGCACCAATTTTCAAATCTTCTCTTCCCAATTTTTCTTCAACCAAAATCCATTCCAAGTTTTCTCTCCCAAAATTCAAAAATTAAAATTTCAAAATAAAATGAATTACCTTATGCAATTTTCTCCCACAAATTTGTCAAACCCCTAATTTTGAACTCACCCACCAAAATTTATTGCTAAACTAGATATTTTATTTTTGTAATTTAATAAAACAATTTCCATTTTCTATTGAATTTGCATAATATTTATTTAAAAAAAAGTTCTATTTTGCAACCAAAAGATAATTACATTTTCCTTTTTCCACAAAATTGAATTTACCCATCTACATTAAAAATCATTTTTAATTTTATTTCAAAAAGGAATGCAAGGAAAAATTCTATTTTTGATTTGATCTCAATATTTACTAATGCTAGCACAATCATTTTAATTTAATTTATCAATAAATAAATCTAATCCATGACTAGATTATTTTATTGATTGAATTAAATTAACTAATTAATTAATAGTCACTCGTTTATTTATTTTGACAATGCAATTAAATAAAAAAAGCACCAATTTAAATTGCAAATTTAAATACAAGGGCAAGGGGAGAAGAGACCACAAAATAACTTATCCCAACTAACAACCCGATGACACACTATGGCTAGGGTGATGTCATGACACAGAAAACCTAGCTACTATCTCCCAATCATTTTTTGTTGGACAAGGAACACACTCAGACCTGTGGAACTAGGTGGAGTCGATGTCCTATACCTGCATCCTACACGCAATACAAGTGTCGAACATGCATATAATATATTAAGACACACCGTGAAGAGGAAATCGCAGAATCACAGGGCACTCGCATGTGTGTGATGTGATCCCGTCCACTTCACCAATACAATATCACTAACTGATGCATCTAATCATCAATGATATAATCAAAACATAAAGCATCATTAATTCACATACATGCTAATTTAATCCAAAACATGAAATAATAATAACATCTGAATAAGGTACCATCACATCAAAACATAATGTTTACATCACTTAACAATTAGTGGTCAAAAGTAACAAAGTTCATAACCAAAATGCTAACAAGGTAAACACATACATAACTAACACTGTTCCACCAAAAGAACAAAATGGAGGGGTGTTACATCAAGCATGTAAAATTTAGTGCATTGTTAGTTGATAAACATATTTATTCTTGGTTGAATGTATGCAAAGAAAAAAAAATCAACATATATATACATCAATATAATTGAAAATAATTAAATAATATGTATGATTAATATATTTATATGTACCTATTTATCTCCTAAACCATATCCTAAATCAATTTCCCTTGGTGTAACATTGGAATCTCCATTACGATGAGCTTCTTTAACCAATGAAGCCACACCTTCCCATGTTAATGCATGACTAGATTGTTAGCATCGTTCAATCCATACTATCATCCAATCAAGATTGTTTTTGACATAAAAATGTAGTGCATCCCACTCTTAACCCATTGTATAAAAAAAAATAAAACTCACAAATTATGTATAATTAGTTAATTACGACAGTATGCAACCTTAAGTTATAATTGATGTACCTAAAAACCTAACATCACACTACCAATAATCTTATTATATTTCATTGTTGGATGAATTCAAATTAAAGGAGTATGCACAAAGAATGAATTATAACCCTGAAGGGTACATACACTCTTGTAAGAAAAATCAAAACCATAGTGGATACACCCATGCTCCTATACTAGGGCAAGATGTGTTTAAGAACAAAGAAGAAAAAGAAGTAGAGGAGGTTATAGAAAATTTCATGAAGGAGTTAGAGAAAAAAAAGAAAAGGTTTCAAGAAATGGATGATTCATCTAAAGAAGAATCTGCAAGATAAAATGAAGCACAATCACAACAGAGAACAATCTCTTGGATGATGAATGATGAATATGAAGAACTCCCAGACAAGGACTTACAAGTAGCTAAGGAATTGTGTGTAGATGAAGATGATAGGCTTATATCCTATGAATCCCTTATTTCTGATAATGAGTTTTTCAAGTCGGGTATGTGTAGGATGATCATGCAAAAATCATTCTCTTAAGTGGCAAAAAATTTAGAAAAATTAGAGTTAACAACTTGACGTAGAAATTTGAATAAGTTATCTATATTATTTCAAAAATATCTAAGAATAAAATCTGTAGAAAATTGAATTTAGTTTCTAAACTACTAGGTTTATTTTTTTTTTAAATAAATCTATTTGGTAGAAATTTGAAATTTTAATAAAGTAGTACTTAAATTTTAGGGAAAAAATAAGTAGGCATTTGTCTAACCACCTTAACCACAATAAAATGATAATATTTTTTTATAATATTTTAGAAATAATTAGAGGACAAATTTTTAAAAATATAAAAACTGTATGTTTGACCACCTTAACTTGGTCAAAACTTCATAAAATTCACTTTTTTTTAATCCTATAGTATGTGAAGCATAGAATGTGGTACATGTTTTAGATTGAAAAAATGTGATACCCTTTGAAAGCTACAGATGTTTTTCAATCAACCTATCAATCAGGACTTTAATCGTAATCCAAATGGAACATGAATAATAATTATTTATTAAATTCAGTGTAAAGAAAAAATTATATTGGTGGAAATATGAGAATCTACTTTAGAAACCCTTTTCATTTCATTAGTTTTGGGTAAAAATAAGTCATCAACCACATGGGCCATCATATCACTTACATATCACCACTTTTTGGCCCATCAAGATATTGCACATAACAAGCCAACAAAATTTAAATATTTTTTATATAATTACACAGGAAAAAGGTTGAGGGAATCCATCCCAAATATTACCCCTAAAAATAAACAACAATTGATGAAAAGGTTTAAAGATGATATAGATCATGAAGTGCAAAACATGACCCCTAAAAGGGGTAGATAGTTGTTAATTGAAGCTGGTGTAATAGTATTTCCTATTTGGGGCCTTAGTGACTTTAATTTTTGATAGTTTTTTGCATAACAAGGAAGGAGAATACAAGTTAGACATAGAGGGTGTGAAGCAAATTTATATAGGGTCAAGATTCAATCCTGATGAAAATTCAATGTTGATAATGGCACTATACCCACCTCACAAAAGGAAAAAGATCATCGATATTGAAAAATCCTTTGGACACATGATGACCATTAATGTTGGGGAAACTGGCCCTATGGCTTCAATAGGCATGGTAATAAGCATTTTCGAGTTCAACAAGGAACAAACAATATAGTTGATGAAAGAAAGAAATTATTACAAAATGAAAAGTGAAAAATTAGATTTGGAAATTACTACCATGAAAGATGACAGAATGAGGATCACCTCTGGAACTAATATAGATTTGTAGATTGAATATGAATAGTTGCAAGAATATCAACATATATTAGAAAAGATTGTTTTTGACTTTGTGGTTTCAGGTCCCTATAAAGCCTATTTTTTCCTTTTCAAAAACATATATTAGAAAAGATGGAGGACCTTTAGTTTGACACTATGGCAACGATTTTACACAAGAGATTTATAAACCTAAAAATATTCCTCCATGATTTTTGGCATTCTCACGAAAAGAACTATGAAGCCATACTTGAGCATGGGAGAGTGAAAAACCGATTGGTAACTAAGAGACATGATATGCAACTACATGAGGGATTCAACACCAATTCCATCTTGGTTGTTGACACAATCATGAGAAAGCAAGACAAAAATATGATGAAGACTTACACTCATAAAACATTGGGTTTGATGATAGGTGAATTTGGGATTATCCAAATTATGCGATAAGAATAGGTTTCTAAAGGAACAAGATGATTAGATCGATGAATGCAATAGAATAATTTTGGAAGAATTTGATATAGTCAAAGAAGAAGGGCTCTTGCTAGATGGAGCATGCAAACATATGGAATTGATGATAAAACTCAAATATGAAGCCTGAAATGTAGTGCATGAAATAGATACCCATACCTTGGAGGAGTATAAAAAACATCACTTAGCAATGAAGTCAATGTTATGAGAAGATTAAATTGTTTTATAAGTTTAATAAAGATTAGTAGTTTAATTAATTTCCAAAATACAATTCAAAGAGACACCTTTGTTGGGTCTTCTCCTTATATATATGAAATTCAAATTGTAATATTTGATCATCAACACTTTTTAAGATTTTAATATTTTTAGCAGTGAATGACATATTTTTTGGAGCAATACAATACTAGTACTTTTCAATTTGTGTGTGGAATATTATTTCATTTTGACTAGTTCTCTTTTGTTTTTTTTCAAAAAATTTAAGGGAATGTAAAATGTATTCTAATTAATCTCCATAACCATGATATAATTACCTCTCACTTTCCCTAATCTACCTTTCCCCATTAGGTACTCCCCTTTGAATTTGTTAATGGCATTGGGATCCCAAATGCGATCTACATGGATCTTTTCTACGAACTTAGAAAGATATTTAGTAATGTATACCATGGTCTGATATACCATATATCCCTCCACCATAGAACCCTCAAGATGTGCTCTTTTTCTAACCAAATCCTTCAAAAATTTCAAGTGCCTCTCAACCATCCACATTGACCTTGTGTGCATAGGTCCACACAATTCAATCTCCTCAACTTGGTGTATGAGGTAGTGTTCTTGTGCATTGACAAATGTCAAAGGTAGACACTTTTGCATTTCACACATTAGATGAGAAATTTTTCTCCTCAAATAATTTATATCTTACTTATGGATTTATTTAGATGAGAACCATCTACAAGTGATTCAAGGCACAAATATATTAATGATATTTAACAAAAATATACAATATATTACATAACAAGTAAAAAAAATAGAAAATATAAGATCTATACAACAAATTGAACAAATATCATCACTTACCTCTTGTATTTTCCAAGACCATATATAAATTTCTTGACATTGTTGTCGAAGTTGTTTGGGAGAGATAGAGGTAGAATTTACTACAACAATTATAAAATGATCTTTTCATTATTTTTCCAAAACTAGTAAACATAATACACTGAAAAGTATGTGCAATATACTAATATATATAAAATATACCAGAATAATTACCTTAATGAAGTTATTCCAATCATGCATTTTCATCCCTGACCCAAATTCATCTTTCTTTGTTATGATATTGTTTATGTTTGTAGAAAATCTTGTGGGAAATTGAATTTTTCATATGACTTCTTTTATAGCATTGCTTTGTTGCTCTGTTAATAACTAAGGGAACTTATATTAATTTGGTCTCCATCTCTATTTAATTGAATGAAATTTTTCATTGATGATTGGCTTTGTGAATGTCACTACAAATTTTTAATTTTTTTTCTTTGTCATATCCTCCATCCAATATTTTCCATAACGTTTTTGTTATATTCTTTTTAATATGCATTGTATCAAGCAAATACACAATTTGTAGCTACTCATAGTACCCTGGAAACCTACTAAATTGTTTGGGGTAACTTTTCAGTCCCTATGGAAGTTGACCATTAATTCCTTGACAACTTTCATGAAGCATATAAGTTAAACAAATTGGGTATGTGCAGGATCATCATGGAAAAAACAAGCCCTTAAGTGGCAAAAAATTTAGAAAAATTAGAGTTAGGCAACTTGACATAAAAATTTGAATAAGTTATCTATACTATTTTAAAAATATGTAAGAATAGAATCTATAGAAAATTTAATGTGGTTTCTAAACTACTAGGTTTATTTAAAAAATAAAAAAAATCTATTTGGTGAAAACTTGAAATTTGAATGTAGTAGTACTTAAATTTCAGGGAAAAAATAAGAAGTAGGTGTCTGTCTCACCACACCAACCACAATAAAATGATAATATATTTTTATAATATTTTAGATATAAGTATAAGACTCATGTTCAGATGTGATGCATACTTTTTTATAGTTTTTTTCTATGTAAATAAATAATTATTATTTTCTTATTACAAATTTTTAAAATATAGAAACTCATATGTCTAACGACCATAACTTGGTCAAAAATTCATGAAATTCATTTTTTTTAATCCTATAGTATGTGAAGTAGAATGTGACACATCTTTTGAATTCAAAATGTGTGATACCATTTAACAACTATAGATGTTTTTCAATCAACCTATCAATCAGGACTTTAGTCATAATTCAAATAAAAAATGAATAATAATTATTTATTAAATTCAAAGTAAAGAATAATTTATATTGGTGGAAATATGAGAATCTCATTTAAAAACTCTTTTTGCTTCATCAATTTTGAGTTAAAAAAAGTTGTCAGCCACATACCCTACACATACCCATAATATCACCACTTTTTGGCCCATCATGATCCTATGCATACCCAATTAAGAACGATAATCATTTTCAATTGCAACATGAGTAAACAAAACAGAATAGAAAATTATAAATTCCAAATATATCATATATGATAGGTAAAAAAATTGATCTAATGTATAACCTTGGTGATTAATTCTATTATATTCCAACTTCCATTAGCGAGGTGTTATTCTTCATGGCTTTGATTTAGTCTCTTCTTTCACATTGAAAATATGGTTTTAAGCAGTTTGATACTTATAATTTTTGTGGAGGAAGTTCCTATACTCATCAAAAACTTTCTTTCCTAAACTTTTTGAACGATGTGATTTCATCTTTGGGCCACAAATTGGACGTGCAAAATTTCCTTTTGTTTGAAGACCTACAAGATCATATATAATTGGATTAAATATGTCAATTTTTATAATTATATATGATGAATAGATTATTTTAAAATCATGCATGATATCTACTTCATAAAATTAAATATCATTAAAGTGCAATTGAATGTTATAACATACCACAAAAATGTGCTAGCCCTTGGGCATCCTGAATTGTCCATACAAGCATTACATGGAATTGAAATTTTCTTTGTCCTATTGGTAACTTAGTAACTTGTAACTTAGATGGCATTCATAGTGACAACATTCCATAACATTAGTAACTTGTCGATAAGAGGCTATATATATACATTCATATCTTTAACTTGGTACTTACCTAGTTGAATGACCATAAATATTACATAATTATTACAGCCATTTTACTACAATATATATATATATATATATATATATATATATATATATATATAAATTAGTGTACATGACTATTAAATGAAAAAAATATGTCATTATGCAAAAAATAAGATAAAAGATATGCTACTATGTTAAAGAAAATTGATCTAAGAAAATACTTGGAACAATCATTGCCAACACTATGTGCTCCCTCATTATTGGCATCCATGGAGGAATGTTATTATTGATAACAAAAACAAGCCACACTAAGTAAATAGATTTCAGCTATCCAAATCGATTGACACCATTCGCTACCAATGAAAGCATAAGATTATGAGGTTCTTCTTTAAAATGTGGCCATTTTTCCTCCATGTCCCTACATGTGGAACCATTTGCAGGCATTTGAAGATTCTCATCTCCACTTCTATTCCATGCATGGTAATCCATAAATTGTGATAATCTTTCACACCTAAATAGTCATTGCATATGTGGAATAATCATAATATAATAAAGAATCTTGCAAGGAACCTTTCTTATTAGCTGATTTGTTCAATATCTATTGATATGACATTTTGGGCATTCTGTTGCAAATTCATGGGTATGTGCAAGATCATGATAGGCCAAAAAGTGATAATATGATGGGTATGTGGCTGATGAATGTACTTTTACCCAAAATTGATGAAACAAAAAGAGTTTTTAAAGGAGATTCTCAACTTTCTACCGATATAAATTATTCTTTACTTTGAATTTAATAAGTAATTATTATTCATTTCCTATTCAAATTACAACTAAAGTCTTGATTGATAGGCTAATTGAAAAACATCTATAGCTTTCAAAAAATATCACATTTTTTAAATCCAAAACATGTGTCACATTCTATACTTCACATATTTTAGGATTAAAAAAAAAAAATGAATTTCATGAAGTTTTGACCAAGTTAAGGTGGTCAAACATATGAGCTTTTATTTTAAAAAAATTTGTAATAAAAAATTCATAATGAATTACTTGGAAAAATTACAAAAAAATATGCATCACATTAGGGCATGAGTCCTCTACTTATATCTAAAATATTATAAAAAATTATTATCATTTTATTGTGGTTAGGGTGGTCACACAGACACCTACTCTTTTTTTTCCCTAAAATTTAAGTACCACTCCATGGCATTGAAGTATCAAATTGTCACCAAATAGATTCTGTTTTAAACAAACTTAGTAGTTTATAAATTGCATTCAATTTGCTACAAATTTTATTCTTGCATGTTTTTGAAATAATATAGATAATATATTCAATTTTTTTACGTCAAGTTGCCTAACTTTGATTTTTTTGAATTTTTTACCACTTAAGAGCCTTTTTTTCTATGATGATCCTGCACATACCCTCATGTTGTTTATGATATATAATATAACCATTGGGACATGCATCTATTGCTTGATACTTTGTTTCAATATCTTTGATAATGGCAGATAAATCTCAGTATGAGAGAGGTAAAATATTTGATGGTGTTAACAAAAAATTAATTTGTTAACATAAAGAATATTAATGGTACATATTCCATATTTTATTTACTAGTAATGAACTAACAACAAAAATAGATGAAAAAAGATGGCATATATGACATACCTTAACATTTGTGAGATTACTATGTTGGATAAACCATTCATAACCTTAAAGTTCACTAGCAACAATACAAAAGATAAAAGAGTTGTTTGGGAGCCTTCATAAAGGGGCTCGTATGCATTCTCAAGTACAGGTAAATCATGATCATCATCAAAATCATCTTGATCATCATGATCAGCTATGCCACTAAATGTGTGATTGATCAATGTATTTGTACCATCATCTTCAACTGTATTTTCTAGTGCATGATCATCTACTTCTACAAGATCATTAACTTCGTCATTGATATTCACAGCTCCATGTTCCTCCACTTGCAAAACCACATTCTCTAGCCCGTGATAATCCATATCATGTGCCGAGGGGGACCCACCTTTATAATAATGGTTGACACAAATAAATCATGATCATGATCAAATGATTATATATATATATATAATGTTAAAATGATATCAAAATTTACAAATTCAATCAATATAAAGACACATAATGAAAAACTTACCAATGGATTATAATCATGCCCCCCTTCAACATGACCATGGTACATAGCCTTTTGTCGATACATAAGTGTAGTTTTCAAAAATACATATATTTTGATAGTTTAATTATTATTTATATTTTATTGTATATTGCTAGTAAAAGTAGGTTATCAAAAGAAAATATGATGTTGCTTGCCATGTCAAGAAAAAATTCTAAAACCTATCAATTTTTTTTTAAAATATGATTCACTAGATAAAAAAAATCTATATCAATATGGTATAATATTTTCTATTTAAGATAAATATTTAGTATGAATTTCTATTTCAAATAGAAAAATAAAATGTTTTAATACACACACATCTCAATATTTATTTAAAAATATATTTATCAAAATTGAGAGAAAGTATCTCCATGTACTAATCTTTTAATTAGATTGAAATAGGAAAGGCCCATAATCATTATAAAACAACCATATAGAACAAGAAAGGGGCTAATGAGAAGTGAGACACCTAGAAAGAAAAAATAAAAAAGAAAACTAACTAACCAAGAAGAGAAATGAAAATAAAACATAGAACTATACAAGAAGAGGACCAATAGAGCTATTGGTCTCCTACAAGATTCAGATCACTAATCGCCTACCACTCCTTATCTAGAAAGTGGAGTTTCTCATCAAAATATAGGGTTCCATTTTGAGTAGATTCGGTCTTATTAGTAGTGGGCTAAGACAAATTTCCTACCAGTGTATGTACAGGATCATCATGGAAAAAACAAGCCCTTAAGTGGCAAAAAGATTAGAAAAATTAGAGTTAGGAATCTTGATGTAAACAATTGAATAAGTTATCTATATTATTTTAAAAATATGTAACAATAGAATTTGTAGAAATTGAATGTAGTTTCTAAACTACTAAGTTTATTAAAAAAATATATCTATTTAGTGAAAATTTAAAATTTCAATGTAGTAGTACTTAAATTTCAGGGAAAAAATAAGAGTTAGTTATCTGTTTGACCATCCTAACCACAATAAAATGATAATATTTTTTATAATATTTTAGATATAAGTAGAAGACTCGTGTCTTAATGTGATGCATTTTTTTATAATTTTTTTCCATGAAAATAATTAAGTATGAATTATTTATTAAAACTTTAAAAAATATAAAAAATTGTATGTCTAACAACCTTAACTTGGTAAAAAATTCATGAAATTCAATTTTTTTTTTTTTGTTAATCCTATAGTATGCAAAGAATAGAATGTGACACATGTTTCCGATTAAAAAAATTATGCTATTTGAAAGCTATAGATGTTTTCTATTAGCCTATCAATCAGGACTTTAGTCACAATTCAAATAGATAATGAATAATAATTATTTATTAAATTCAAAGTAAAATATACTTTATATTTGGTGGAAAGATGTGAATCTTCTCAATAACCCCTTTTTGTTTCATTAATTTTGGGTTAAAAAAAGGTCATTAGCCACATACTCTACACATACCCATCATATTGCCACTTTTTAACCCATCATGATCTTGCACATACCCACCATATTTCCTTTTTCCATGAGTTCCCAAACTCATCACCACCCTTAGCCAACCTTTTTCCATGGTTTTTCCCGAGTTCCCATTGAAAAACATTGATGGTAATGATGGTATTATTCACAATCTCCTTGTTGTAGTCAATAGTCTCTCGGAGACATTTCATCATTTTGACTTAGTTTCTATGACTAGTGGCAATTTCCTCCCCCAATTTCATTTTTTCCTCCTCTATACGAATGAGAGATCTGTGATCATTCACCTCTTTGTCCTAATTAGCCTATTTTTCAAATGAATTGGAAAGGTAGGAAAGCATATCCCAAATCCCACCATCCTCGAGCTCTCCTAGCCATGAGAACTTCTATTTGAGCACTTTTTATCTAGCACCTAAATTTTTTCCTTCATAGTAATAAGTTGAGCAAGAACCCATTTTAAGATGTCATTTTGAACAATAAAATTAAATAAAATTTCATCAATTTTATGTTGAAGGGGAGCACAAGAAGCACAAATTTCATTTTGTAGATTGGGATCAATGGAGGTTCCTTCTAGATTAATGAAAATTTTAGGGGATTTTTTGGGGCTAGAAGGCTTAGTGATAGGAGGGGTTTTGGAAACGTCAAAAACATCATCATGAATAGGGGAGGGTGTAGGAAAGTTTCTAGAGGTAGGTTTCTAAGACTCATCATCTAAGTTATCCAAATTATTAGATCCAAAGGTAGAAGTAGGAGTGGGTCTGAGGAAAGAAACACACCTTTTCCAGTTAGGGGTTTCCTCATTAACAAGGGTTTTTCCTTGGTCCTTGGTGATGTGACAAGTGGGGGGTAGGGTTTCATCTAGAGCAATAGTTGAAATGGGGCCCTCAAGGGGGTCTATAGGGTTGTAAATGACAAGAATGTTCTTCCTAACAATGGTTGGTAAGGGGAAAATAGTTTTTTGATGATGAAAAAGAAAAAGAATTAAGTCGTAGTGAATGGGGAGATTTTTAATTTTACCCTAGACATTTTTAATGGAATGTTTAAGAGAAGAAAAGAACCAAAAAGAGAAATTCATATTGATATTATAATAGAAATGGTTTAACATGGGAAGGAGATGGGAATTAAAATGACATAAACAAATTCTAATATGACATACCTCATAAGCACCTCTACAAGTTTACTCCACACCTCTATGAGGTTAGCCCTATTGAAATTGTAGACACACAAAAATGGCATAATGCATTTGATTAGATCATATTCATCCACTCAACAAATGAATCAAGTTTATTTATCAATATCCTAAAGTCATCAGTTTAAATTAAATAAATCAACTTGATCCTAACATCAACCTTTTAATTAAATAAATCAAGACATTATTTAATTAAATATCCAAATGCATTTTTCCATCCCTTTTGATTTAAATAAATCAAATATTCAAGTCAAAAGGGTCAAAGAATCATAATCATCATTAAGCTAATCTAACCATGATTAAATGCTAATCCTAATCATTTGGATCCTATATATTTTGCCACTTGCACGAATAAATCAATTTATTGATTTATTAAAATCTTTATTTTCTTTCAACATGGCATCTATGAGGAATATTCCCTCAAAATTGAATTCAAAAGCAAGTTGAAATGTACATCCAACAAGGCATTTAATATGTCTTACATGTCTCTTACATGTCCCTTGTACAAGTCAAACTCAACATTTACTCTCAAATTCAAATTTGAAATCTCCCTCTTGCACATCCCTCAACCACTTCCAAGTTGACAGGTCATGCCCACAAAAGGATATGAAAATCATGGAAAAACCTATCTTGGGAATTGGACATTTCAGTAGGTGACTAATATCTCTCCATGGACATTCATTTACTTGTCAAACTAGGGAACATATACTTTGAATGGAGCAGCACAATATAAGCACTAAGAACTAGTTTCAGTCTCAACTTAATGGAAATAAATACTTGGAAAGAATTCTACCTACGCTACAAGAAGGTAATACAAAGTTCTCTTAACTTAACCATAATTTAACCAAAGCATAAATTATAACAACTATGACTAAAACACAAACTATGAAGTGGCCTTATGTTGCAGGAACACACACAGGGATGGATTCCTGATGCTGCAGGAACAATATAAGACTGAGTTTGCATAGAAACTTCAAAGATGAAATCTAACTGATGAACAACAGAAAAGGAATAGCTAACTAACTAACTACAGATACTTACTAAGTGGGCCCCCTTAGCAAGCATAAACTAATTACGCAAGTGTTGAACTCAGAACTCCATCAATCTTTATTCATAAACTCAGAATGGAATACATTGCTCTGTTGATATCAGAACTAACAACAAACTTTGTCTCTTGTCATACAGATTCTATTTTTTATTTATCACACTAACTCATACATGATATCTTTCTATCTCCCTATGCTTCTATGTTTCTAACCTTCTATCTATCCATCTATGCTCACTCATGCATGAGGAGCACTTATTTAAAATCAAGAAAACAACTACTAACTAACCCTATCAGAGAAAGACATGGATTTGAAATATATCCTAGAATCGAGGAACAAACTTCATAAATGAGTTTATCCATTCAACCCAACCCAGAGAGAATATAGCACTCCACTCTTCTAGATTGACTGACATTTAAAATTCTTCCCAACAGTTTCAGTCAAAGAGTCTTCACTAGGGCTTCCCCGAGGTCGTGCAGGAAATGGGCTTTACTGCAAGGTTGAGATCGACTGCACATAACTCGATCATACTTTCTTCAACAACCTGCAAAACACAAGGTAACAAATGTAAAAGAAAAGGCGCATGGCACATACACAATATTTGTTCATTAATCACATATTTAAATCTATTTCATCATTCAAAAACTATATGCGTTATATCATTCATTTAGGGAGTCAAATGGGGTAATAAATGTAGGCATGCCAACATGATAAGCTGCAGGAACATGAAAGTGTATTGCTACATGATATCCCCCAATAAAAGGTTTCAAAAGAGTTTAAACAACCATAAATAATAAAAGTGAGAGTAATAAAAATACACCAAGATATCCAAATCATGAGCATATTTTGGGCTCATCATTTTTCCCCCTACTTAATCCAATGCTGGTCCTCCAGCATTACACTTCCTGGCGGTCTCTCTGAAATCAGTGGTTGCGGCATGACTCTGAAATGGAGTTTCAAATTTGTAACAAAAACCTCTGAAACTCTGCCACCTTTCATACCTTCGAGTTTCTGTATCTTCATTGATATTGGTAGCTTGGTAAGGATAAAGGGGCCACATTAGCACAGGAGGTCTAAATGTCAATGGCATCCATAATTCAAACCTCTTTTGAAGTCCCAGTTGTGTGTATCTGCTTGATCATTTGAGAGCTGTTGTAAAATTCAGAGGACTGTGGGGCTCAGATCTTCTTAACCCAACAATTAATTTCTCCCACCTCTTCTCAATCCTAGAGTATGATAGCCTCCAAAACAAGTATGGCTGCTCCTGAAACTCATCATATACCTATTTCTTAAGACCAAATATTTTCATCCTAGTTGTATTATTATGAAAGCCATATGCCAGAGTAAACTAGGTTTTCAACATTGCATGGGGGTCTGAACTCAACTCTTTGTTGAAAATCCAAAAATTTCCCTTTCGGTTTTGGTTCTTTTCTGTCGTGCCGTTACTTTTCTCTCTTTTTCCAAAAATGAACTTTTGAACAAGTAGTTTTAATTGTAATTTACAATGAAGAACATGCAATGAAAAAGACATGTGAAACATATTTGGAAAGTACCAGAAAAATAATAAAGAAAGGTTATCTGAGCAGTTGTCGTAGCAGCGAAAAGACAGGTTTAAAAAGTGGATTATCCTGCCCCCTACTTAGAGTATGACATGTGTCCTCACATGTACTAAAGAATAGGCGGAGATCAGGTAATAATGACTAATACAGACATAGTAGTAAATGAATAGAATGAAATGAATCAAATATGCGATAACAAAAGATATGGCATACCTTCCAATAAATGCTTGTACATGTTGAGAAAGATGACGGCTTCAGGATGAATTGACGGTTGGGAATGATATCATAATTAAGGGTGGTACGGATGAATGAGGTGGATGGGTGACATGGGCGGATGAGATGAATGGATGGAATGGATGGGTGGAACAGAAGATAAAGAAGTGAGATGTGGTGACAAGTGGAAATGAAGAAAAAGGGGTTTCCTTAAAAAGAAAACCTTTATTATGAGCATGCTTTTCAAAATTACGGTGAAGCTGCAGGAGAAAGGTTAAAGCCTTCGGCTGCAAGAAGATTAACGGCAGGATCCTAAATGAACTGCTGCATGAATTCTTCTTTTGAGATTGGTTTATGGTACAACTAGAGGTGGTGTCCATTAACTAACAACTTGAATCTAACAGGATCAATTGTAACAAGTTGAACTGAACCATTAGCAAATACATTTTCAAATTCATACAGGCCCAACCATTGGGTCTGCAATTTTCCTGGACTGACCTTGTATCGTGAATCATAAAGCATAGCCCAATCTCCTACTTTGAATTTCTTTTCCTTAATGTATTTATCATGCCACCTCATTTGTTGATTTTGTATTATCTTAGTGTGTTGTAGGGCATTCTTGCAGAGTTCATCCATAGCATTAAGCTGCATGATTATGTCCTTTTGTGCATTTGTTAAGTCCATGTCCATCTCTAATGCTATTTTGAGAGTTTTGTGTTCAAATTCAATTGGCATCACAGCTGTTTTACCATACACCATTTCAAAAGGTGTATATCCTGTAGCAGTCTTCCAGGTAGTACGGTAGGCCCATATAGCTTCTGGTAACGTTGTGGCCCAGTCCTTCCTATGCAAATCTATAATTTTAGTCAAAATGGCCTCTATATCCCTATTGGTGACCTCAACCTGGCCATTGGCCTGGGGGTGATAAGGAGTTGATTTCCTATGTTGTATATTGTATTCATTGACTAAAGCTGTGATAAGTGTAGAAGTAAATTGTGCTCCTTGATCTATGACTATCTCCCTAGGAACACCAAACCTAGTAAATATTTTCTCATAGAGGAATTCAGCCACTTTATTATCCCTATCATGTTTCATAGATTTAGCTTCTACCCATTTTGTGACATAATCTGTGCATACAAGGATGTAGGACTTACCATTGGAAGGTGGATCAATTGGTCCCACAAAATCCAGTCCCCATTTGTCGAATGGTGTAACTACAACTTGTGGAAATAGAGGCATCTCATCAAAGTGAGTTGGTCTTCCCATCTGTTGGCATCTGTCACATCCCCTTGTATACTTGGTTGCATCTCTATGCAAAGTTGGCCAATAGTAACTAGTATTTATAATTTTCATTGCTATCCTTTTGGCAGCAAAATCTCCACCACATGGCTCATCATGGCTTGCATGCAGTATATCATGAGTGTCCTCCTCTAGTACACATCTCCTCATAACATGATCTAGCCCTGTATAAAACATGCAATCTGCAATCCAAGAAAAGTTAAAACTTTTCTCTACCAATAATGTCTTTTCCTTAGGGGAGAATTGAGGAGGAGTTCTTCTTGTTTCCAGATAATTTTCTATATTAGCATACCATGGGTGAATAGCCTTGATTGCAAACAGGTGATCATTAGGAAAAGAATCTTCAATAAGTGCAGAGTCATCTTGCCTTTGAATTCTAGAAAGGAAATCAGCAACTACGTTGGCTTTACCTGGCTTGTCCACAATTGTAATGTCAAATTCCTACATAAGCAATAACCATCTTGCCAGTCTCTCGGATATTGAGGCTTTGTTCATGAGATACCAGATTGTTGCATGACTAGTGTGGACAAATATCTGATAACCGGTGATGTAGTGATTGAATTTATTAAGGGCGTAGATGACTGCTAACATTTCTTTTTCTATAATAGTGTAGTTTAATTCAGCCCCTTGCAGATTTTTGCTTATGTAGTAGAGTGCATGTTCTGTTGAACCATCCTTCTACCCTAACACTGCTCCAATTGCATAATCCGATGCATCAGTATGAATATGAAATGGAAGTGACCAATCAGGTCCCTTCAAAACAAGTGCCTGAGCGAGGGCAACTTTCAAGTCAAGAAATGCTTTTTCACATTCCTCTGTCCAAGAAAACTCTGCATCTTTCTTCAGTAGACTGTATAAGAGGCCTACTATTTGGTTGAAGTTCTTGATGAATCTCTTATAGTAACCAACATAGCCTAGAAAACTCTGTACCTCTTTCTGCTTAGTAGGAGAGGGTAGCTTAGAGATGACCTCAATCTTAGCAGGATCAACCTAAATTCCTTCTGCAGAAATATAGTGACTGAGAACTATTCCCTCCTACATCATCATGTAGCACTTTTGACTATTCAGTGACAGGTTGTGATCTTCACATCTCTATAGTACTTTCTCCAAGTTGGCTTGAGCTTCCTCAAATGTCGTACCATAAACAGTAAAGTCATCCATGTATATTTCCTTGCAATCATTTGAGATGTCTGAGAAGATACTTATGACTACCCTCTGAAAAGTTGTAGGAGCATTACAAAGACAAAAAGGCAAAAATGAATAGGCAAACGTTCCCCAAGGGCATGTAAAAGTATTCTTTTCCTGATTCTTAGGAGCAATCTTGATTTGATTGTACCCACTGAAGCCATCCAAGAATGAGAAGTACTTTTTCCCTGCTAAATTATCCAGAACTTGATCAATGAATGGAAGAAGAAAATAATCTTTCTTTGTTACCAAATTGAGCTCTCTGTAATCAACACATACCCTCCATTTTCCTCATTTCTTAGGAACAATGACCAATGGGGAGACCCACTAACTATTAGAGATTGGGTAGATAAAGCTAGCTGTTAACATTTTCTGCAATTCTTCTTTAACAATTTCTCTCAAAGCTGGATTAATTCTTCTTTGAGGCTGCCTGATAGGTTTGAAGTCAATGTTAATATATATGTGATGTGTACAGAGTGTTGGGTCTAAACCTTTCATATCCCCATAGTCCCATGCAAAAGCTTTATGGTGGGCTTGCAGCATTGAGGCTAAGGTAGTTTGTTGAGATGAAAGCAACTTATTATTAATATGCAGATAGCGGCCTGGAAATACTTCTATCTATTTGGTGAGATCACTTATTGAGGTTGCTGATAGAAGTGGTTCCTGTATATCACATAATAGCAAATCATGATGGCTTTCAGGATTCAGTTGTTATAGGAAATATTGTTGAGAAGGGCTATCCAAAACAGATGGGCTATTCAAACCAGAACTGAACTGCAAAATATGTAGAAGCAGGTTATCTTCACTCTAGAGCTAAGAAAATAGATCAGTTCATAGCAACATTAACTGAGCTAATGAATTGACTTCTTCAGTTTGCTCTCCTATATTTGGCCAAACTGGTTGAGACAGATCTGATAGAGGTTGTGCAGGTGGGTATAAAGCCAATTTCTTTCTTGACTGACCATCAGAAATTGTCATGTCTCCTGAACGGCATCCTATAAGGGCATCAACTATAGCTAACCAAGGTTTACCTAGGATAATATGATATCCTTTTAAGGTTTCCTTAGTTGACAATATGGTGAAATCAGCAGGGTATTCCCAAGATTCAAGGGTGACAATTACATCTTCAATCACTCCATCAAGTGTAATCATGGAACTATCAGCAAGCTGCAAGATAGTCGGTGTAGACCTAATGTTTGGGATACTCAAACACTCTATAGTGTGCCTGGTCATCACATTAATAGCTGCACCTAGGTCAACCAAAATATTTCTTACTACCTAACCATTGATATTTATTTTGACAACAGGACTTCCAGGATCAGTGTATTTTGGAATGACAACCTTCCCCAACATAATATCAGCTAACTGTCCTAGAACATGGATAGTTTGGGGATCTTTCTTCTTTCTTCCTTGTTTCTTTAGCTAGTCCTCTTTAATGGCTTTTCCATAGACTGGAACATCTTTAATAGCTTGAAAAAGAGGAATTTGAACTTGTACATTCTTCAACTGCTCTAGGATATAAAAAGTAGGCTCTTCAATGGTCTTGGGTGTAGTCATTTGCAATCTCTAAGGAAAAGTTGGTGTAGCCTGAGGCTGCAAGATAGGTTCCTCAGAGTCAGTAAATGGTACAGGAATATCTTCTCCATGATCAGTAGGTTGCTAAGCAGTAGAGTCTGGAATCTCTATAGTGACAGGTGACTGTGGAGCAGAGAGAGTGGTTCCAGACCTGAGACAGATATTATTGATATCTAGGGCATAAGCTGGATACTAGTTGGCGTCTATAGAATACATAGGTTGCTATTGTTGCTGCTACTTATTATTAGGATTTGGCAATGGTTGAGCAGGCATAGGCGTTTATTTTGAAGGGCCAGTATTTGTTGCAGATGCTGCAGGAGGAGGCATGAGGGCCAGAGGTTGTGACTGTTGAGACTGCAGGAATCCAGGGGGGTTGTTTTGCCATTGCTAAGGGCTTCTCCATTGAGGGTTATGCTACCAATTACCTGGAGGTGGAGTCCATTATGGTTGTGGCTGCTGCCAACCTCCTTGAGGGGGTTGCCATTGAGGGCTTTGATAGTTTGGCCAGTATGATTGAGGAGCATTCCAAGGTGGAGATGGGCCATATGTAGGTTGCCATTGATTATTATAATTAGAGTAAGGATTACCAAAAGTCAATGGATCTTGAGGCATACCTTGTCTTGGAGCCTATGGTCTCCTTTGTGCAACAAAGAAGACTTGGTCATCATCACCTTCTATCATCTTAAAATCAGTAGGTAACTATTTAGCCTCCATGTTAGCCACCATCTTGCATCTGTAGTCACGTTTCTTCTATCTATAATGTGGACAGAACTCAGGCAACATTTCTTCAGCCTCTGCATGTTTCTTGTGAGCTTGCATGGTATCCAACTATGTAGCCATGTTGTTTATGATGTCCTACTTGAAATCAGATATCAAATTTGTGATCTCCATCGAGGAAACTCCACTTGAAGAAGACTTTCCCACCGTAGCATGATGACCACTACCCTTCTTCACAATTTCTCAGGAGTAATTGAGACATATTTGCTTGATATCATCCCAAGATTCTTGGGTTATATCACCTCCTCCCATCAGTTCCAGGGCATCTATACAGGCATCACTGATTCCTCTTAGAAAAAGTAGTTTCTAAGATTCTTCGTTGAGAGTATGGTTTGAATTCTTTTTCAGGGAAAACAAGAATCTTGAGATATAATCCTCTAGACTTTCATCCTCCTTCTGTTGAATTCTGAATATATCATCACCTTTACTACCACTCTTACAATATTCTTTGTATTTCTCAAGAAATTTTGTTTGTGCACATGACTGCCCAACTATCAACAACACCCCTTCCCAAACTCATGAACCATCTGAGAGCTCCCTCTTTCAAGGTAGGGGAAACAATTTCAGTTTGTGAGCATTAGTAGTGCAGTGATAACTGCGACAGAGGATATCAAACTCAAACAGGAAAGTTTCAGGGTCCTCCATAACTAGGCCATAGAACTTGGGAAGTAATGAAGGAATATTTTTAAGGTTATCAGTATCTTGTTGGGAAACAATGGGAAACTCAAAAGCAGGAGGTGGATTAGGTGGATTATGTGCCATATTTGCTTGCTGGAGTATTAAAGCAAATGGATTTTCCTCAGGTTCTTCGTTAGTTGGGTCAAATGGCAATTCAACAAACAGGTTTTCAGGGAGAAACCTTCCCAACGCATCTCTTATTCTATGCATGTAATATAATGAATGGTGATTTAGAAGCATTTTGAAAAATTCTAGATTAACAAACTAAACTAATGCTAAAAATGACTTCTTACAAGTTCTTAGCTTGACACCATCCCCGGCAATGGCACCAAAAATGGTCGCACCCACAAAAGGATATGAAAATCATGGAAAAACCTATCTTAGGAATTGGACATTCCAATTGGTGACTAATATCTCTCCATGAATGTTCATTTACTTGTCAAACCAGGGAATGCATACTTTGAATGAAGCAGCACAATATATGCACTAAGAACTAGTTTCAGTCCCAACTTAACAGAAATAAATACTTGGAAAGAATTCTACCTACGCTAGAGGAAGGTAATACAAAGTTCTCTTAACTTATCCATAATTTAACCAAAGCAAAAATCATAACAGCTATGAGTGAAAGACAAACTATGATCTGGCCTTATGCTATAGGAACAGACACAGGGATGGATTCCCGATGCTGTAAGAACAATATAAGACTGAGTTTGCATAGAAACTTCAAAGATGAAATCTAACTGATGAACAATAGAAAAGGAATAGCTAACTAACTAACTACAGATACTTACTAAGTGGGCCCCCTTAGCAAGCATCAACTAATTATGCAAGTGCTGAAATTAGAACTTCATCAATCTTTATTTATAAACTTAGAATGGGATACATTGCTCTATTGATATGAGAAATAACAATAAACTCTGTCTCTTGTCATACAGATTCTATTTTTTATTTATCACACTAACTCATACATGATATCTTTCTATCTCCCTATGCTTCTATGTTTCTAACCTTCTATCTATCCATCTATGCTCACTTGCGTAGGAGGAGCACTTATTTAAAATCAGGAAAACAACTACTAACTAACCCTATCAGAGAAAGACGTGGATTTGAAATGTATCCTGGAATCAAGGAATATACTTCATAAATGAGTTTATCCATTTAACCTGACCCAGAGAGAATATAGCACTCCACTCTTCCAGATTGACTGACATTTAAAATCCTTCCCAATGATTTTGGTCAAAGAGTCTTCACCAAGGCTTCCTTGAGGTTGTGTAGGAAATGGGCTTTACTGGAAGGCCGAGATCAGCTGCGCTTGACTCGATCATACTTTCTTCAACAACCTGTGAAACACAAGGTAAGAGATGCGAAAGAAAAGGCACATGGCACATACACAATATCCATTCATTAATCACATATTTAAATCTATTTCATCATTCAAAAACTATATGTGTTATATCAGTCATTTAGGGAGTCAAACGGGGAAATAAATGTAGGCATGTCAACATGATAAGCTGCAGGAACATGAAAGTGTATTGCTACATGATATCCCCCAATAAAAGGTTTCAAAAGAGTTTCAACAACCATAAACAATAAAAGTGAGAGTAATAAAAATACACCAAGATATCTAAATCATGAGCATATTTTGGGCTCATCATTGACAAGTGGCCTCTTTTCATTGGTTTGTTTTTAGTCCCACGTTGCTCTCTTATAAGCATTCTTTCAACTTGAGAATATTTAAATTGAGGCATCATCCTTTAACAAATCATCCACAAAAAGCTAATGCAAGGTCACTCTCTTCAATTGAAAACTGATCTTGCCTACCTCATATCATCTTCATATCATTTTATATCATCAATATCATGGAGCTTAAGCAAGGATTGGGAAAGGGCTATTTTCTAGAATAACACCAATCCACTATGAGATATAATTTTCTCCATGTTTTATTAAATGCTTTCAATTTATCTATCTAAATCTTTTTTGCTTTGATTGCATTATTAGTATGTGGAGTTATTTCATAGGGATGTTGATTGTTGGTTTTGTTTTTAAAATACTAATCATGCTTTGTGTGTGTTAGGATTTTAACCAAAATGCAGATTTTGACATCTACAGAAACCATTTGGTAACCTATTAACCTTTCATCCCTCCTTTAGAAACCTCTCCAAATCTTTCTAGTACTGTACTTTAGACTTTAGATGGATCCAATCATTGTCTACTGAAAGCCTAGTGACCTCTATAATTAGTTGAATGTTCATAAGGAAGGAGAACCCACGAATGGTGATGGTGCCCTTATTCTAGGAATTTCAAAACTCAATAGACAAATTATGGTCATTCCTCTTCATTCCCTCCACATACAAGGCCAATTACCTCATTAGAGAATAGACAAAACATACCTAACATTTTTCCACACCTCGTAAGAGGTTAGTTCATCTTAGACTTGCTCACCCCCAAATGATGAAATTTATAGACAATAAAGAAAGAGGATTATTTTTATAGAAACATTGAAAATATACCTAATCCATGGATATAAAGGCTTATGAAAATACTTCCTAGAAATGATAGTTTTCTATAATTATAAGTTATGGTAGATGATGAAGGGATCTAACAAGAAATTCAACTCAATCTCATTTATGTAGTACTTCAAGACATCATTACTAATTAAGTCACATGTGTAAGGATTTTAGAGATATTATCCCAGATAACCAAATTTGGAGTAAAAATTCCAAGGTTAGATAGTGCATCTACCACTTTTTTCCCATTTATATACACATGAGTAGATCTATTATTCCCAAGAATAATCATGAAATTGTGTGCTGATAGGATGGGGTAATGAAGGGACCAACAAGTTTTAGCCATCCTAGTAAACAAGAGAATGTTGTTTTTGGAGTCCCCTTTAATGGCTAGGTTGGAAAATCCAACATTAATGGAAATCCAAATACCATAGTAAGCCACCCTCACCTTCGTAAAGTTGGAGTGAATGTCAGGATTCATTGCATAAGCCAAAATCACTTTCCCATAATGATCTCTAATGACACCACACCAACTCGACCAACCTAGGTTACCTTTGGATAAGCCATCAGAGTTAAGCTTAAGTGAACTAAGCTTGAGGGGTGACCATCCATGAACTAGAATTACAAGATATAAATATAAATAACAAAATTGAAAGAAAAAAAATTTACTATATAAAGATTGATGTATATAAAAATTTCTATAAACAATTACTTCTTTTCTCATATTTTTATCAATAACTAAATTATATTGTCTATTTATAAAAAAATATTTTAAAATATCCTTTTCATTTAAAAAAAAATAAAAAACACAAAATCTACTAAAAAACACACATTTTATTAGTTTACAACATTTTAAAATTTAAAAAATATGACACTTTTTAGGGATTCAAGTTTAAAAGTTTGATTATTGTTGGTTGTTTCTTTTATAAAAGTGTGAGACAACTTTGTATTTACCCATTTAACAAGCCTATTTGACAAGTAACCCTAGATTTGAGAATCTAATTTAGTGGGAAAAAAAAAATGGAAAATAATAAAATGACTTGAAATATGAGACTAAGACATAGATAAAAACCTATACAACAAATTTGGGTTTAATTTGCAAGGAAGAGGACATAGTGTACCCTAGTCTGGCTTGCTTATTTTCTAGATCTAAAATTTTAGAGATGTGGATTTAGGTTTGCACTCTATTTCCTAATATTGTCACCTATTGAAACTACCATATCTCACCTACACACATGAAAATAGGGGAAACAGGGGTGTTGTATAGGGGATTGCGTAATTCAAACCTCATTTTTGTAATCCTACCTTTGTGTACAATGATTGATGACAATCAATAGGGCATACCTTGTGTTGGGTAGAGGCCAAAAAAATAATAATTGACTGAAATTGATAAATAACATATGATAATGTTACCTTTATGTGAAGACCATTGAATAAGAGATTCCATACATAGGTTGATTGATGGATGCCTTGAATACTTGAACAACTTACAAAAGTTTATCTCATAATTTACATAACATATTATGGTAACTAGCATGTAGAGGATGAATCAATACATCTTCATGATTTGGCATGATTGATCACAATAACTCCTTGAAAATAAATTTCATCCTTCATTTTGATATCTTGCAAACTTGAACTAGATTGATATAAGTGTTGTAAAAATGCTGCCAATTTTTCCCTTGACTACCCTTGATTGATTTTACGATCTTAAATTTGTTCAATTTTAAAGTGTTATGTCTAAATTTGATAATTTCTCCAATGGTGTATTTATATGCAATTATTCTAATTTTCTAAAAATAAAACACTAATTACCAACATTTGAAATTGGAAATTCAATTAATAAATTATTGAAATTGACATATTCAAATATGGATCCAAAAAAGCTATTCTAGGGTGTAGTGTGCCGTAGACTAGATTCCTATTTTTTGAGATCAAAAGTGTCAAGGGACAATATGAAATGCATAATTTCATTTCCCATGTTTAATTTTCCAAAAATATTCATAAAATGGTCAAATAAATGTATAATTAGGTTAAATCACATAGGGGGAAGCAAAACTTATTATGAAATTTTCAAGGGTGACAATTTCTAACACTACAATATGATGATTCCATGAAGAAAAAATATAAATGTTATACAAATTCATAGAAAAATAATTTGATATGATTACCATTATTTTTGTATCTCTATCCTATCATATAAATTTATGGATTTAGTACATTCATTTAACTTGAATGTAATTTTTTTTCTATGAGGGTAACTAAACTAATTATTTTATAGTTACTTCATTAAAATTTGATCACATTGAAAGGCCTTTACAAATAGATATTGTAAATTAAAAACTAGTAATGATAAAATTTTGATCATTTAAAAAATACATAAACATACAATTATGATATACCCCCAAACACTTTAAGTATAACTATGATGGTTCACAAAAAAATGCATCCAACTTAATTCTCTTGAATTTATTTTCATGTCATATATGGGCACTAGAGGTTCCCAAGAAAAATATTAAGTAGGCTAATAAGGAATAGTGAATTTTGAAGCTATTTGAAATAGATTGGAATGTTACAATTGAAAAAAAGAAGAATACAAACCCTAGGCCTAAATGTATAAACCCAGGGTTGGAAATGGGTGTGTGTTGAGGGCATGTGTTTTTCTATTGTTTCATTAAGATGGAGATTGGCAAGCTATAAAGATTGACTTTAAACCATGAGGGTGAGCCAATCAAACTTGGATCTACATATTTTAGAGTCTTTGAATGGAATGGAATGGTTTTTCCTTAATTAACCTAATTAGACTATGTGCCCTTATATGAAAATATAATAATCTGACAATGAGTAGACTAAAATAGTGAATTGCAGGTAGATCTAAGAAGGGAAAGGGACTATATACCTATCCAAAAAAAAAAAATTAATCACTCACGGAAGATTGATTCACCCAAGGGCATATGGGTCCTTGTAGGGGTATGCTTCATACTTTTTCTATCATCTAATGACATATATAAAATTTTGATTTTTGGTTGCAAAGTTGTTGAAACATAATCAGATAATTTTGTAGGCGTGTTTCCATGAGATGACAAGATGTAGGGCTTCAAATGCAATAATGAAAAATTTACCGTCAAGCTTCCTTCAATCCTTTTAAAACTTAATATATTCACATTCACAAAGAGAAGGAATGTTTTTTCATTGAGGGGTTTGTGTTAGTCAAACCTCATGTTAGTCTTTACACTTCCACAATGGCAATGCCAATGATAAAATGGTAAATGATCAGAAAAAATTATGAAATCACAAAGTGCTCCAACTCAAAACCCTTCGATAACTTCCTTGAAGGAGTGAATTCATACACACCACTTCAAAGATTTGGATCTTTATTTCCTTATTTCTTAAATTCTTTGGAGACCTACAAAAGTATTAGCCTTAACAAAACAATGATAACATAAAAACATATAAACTCACATAAGACTTGACATCATGTTAGGATCTTGAATTGTTGTGATAAAGATCTAAATTTTTTCTCTTGAATTGTTTGATAGTTCTTTTGCTCATAATAATTTCTTATGAAATATTTTTTTCATTTCAAATGGTGAGAAGACTAAGAATTTATAGGAATTTATTCAATTTCTTGTAAATTAAATTTCAAAATATGACATTTATAACTTGAATTTTGAATGTTACAATGTACAAATTGACATATCCAAAATTATTGATCGATAGAATATGGGGACCCATACACCCTATCATGAATGTTTCTTGGCCCCTTTTTCCAAGAAATTAAGTGTTAGGGAGGAAATATCAATTTAATTTGTTTGTTCAATGCTTTCAATTTCTCAAAAAATTGTACACATAGGCTTCATAATGCATAATTTAGGAAATTAGATGCTCAATTAGGATCAACAATTTAGGGGGGACAAAGCATAGTGCTAAATTGTCAAGGGTGATAATTTTTTATGCTACAATAATTAATAAGAAAATGTGAACTAAAATAACTAGGAAATATTATACTCAAAGCCTCACAGTTTTCTAGTTTCTCATACATCTAAAATAAATTTCTATTAGATGTTGTTTCTTTGTATAAGATCAATTTCTCCAAAAAAGTAAGGAATATGATCCGAAAGGGTGTTGTCATAATAGTGGTTTACAATCCTGAGAGGAACAATTTTAGCTGAAATCACATATTTTTAGAAAATATAATGATTTAAGCCTTAAAAAGTTCCATTTTAAGGATTCAATTGAAGAGGGTTTGATCAAATCACCTTAGATCAAACCTCCTTGGATAGAACCTCGCTAGTTTTAAACCATACCTATAAATGTGTCTCCTTTACACCTATCAAAATGCTGATAAAAAATCACTTTTGATTTAGATTTTGGGGGATCAAATGAATTCATTTAAAATTTATTTCAAATGATTATGGTATTCCTTAGAACAAGCTATCAATGAATATAATTTTAATATGTTTTTCTTTTTGTTATGTATTTGTTTTTAAGTTTTATTAAACATAGGTTTTCATGAAAATGAATTTCTTTGTTCTTCACATGTGGAAAAATAGAAGATTATCAAAAAAAAAATGAAAAATATGATTGCACCAGATATTGAAGTCCTTGATCCAACAAAAAAAATTAAATTAAATTTTGACATATAAAAAAATTCACAGCGTTATCTGATCGTATTATGCATTGTAATTTGTTTGACTTTGAAACTTGATTAAGGAAAAAATATTCAATAAAAAACTATCTAACCAAGTGGAAGCACTAGATATTAGAGTTACAAATCTAAATTTGAAATAATTAGAATTTTATCCTTCACGGAAAAAAAGTTATGCGTTATACGGTGTGCGTCACTTTTTAAAAATGTTGTTTTCTGAAAAAAAATCTATTTTAGTGGGAGATGGAAAAAGAAGTGCAATTTGATTCCAAAAAATTTGAAAAAAATATTTTTAGAATCTACAGACAAAATTTGATGAGACTCTAGTTTACACCATCTTTAAATTCCTCACAATTTAGCCGCTATAGGTGCCCGAATGTGAAGATTTAGTTAAAAATAATAATTTTAGTGTCCAGTTTGGCCAAAAATTGTAAACCACTATTATGGGATCACCCCAAAATATTGTTCCTCCACCAAAAAAAATAGTTATTTTTACATATATGTTAAACAATTAAATAGAATTCAACTAGTGAAAGATATAAAACTTATTGAAAAATAATGCATCACTTATATTTATTCAATGCCACACAATTGACCATATGGTTTAATAAATTTTAACACATCTTATATATCTACATCAAAAAACATATGATTACTCTCATTAGTTTCCTATGCACCACTAGTGGATGATAATCCTTATTTGAATATCATGTTATTATACCAAACATTTCAAATTTGTTTTCATTTTTTTTATATATAGTGCACCTATTTGTAATGGGTGGTTATTTCCCTCATCACTTATTTAGAAATATAGTCTAAAATGATAACTCACTCATTTCTTAGATATATTTTTCAATTTTTTATTATATATTTAATAGATGACTAGTTATTCCTTTATGATTTTTTAAAATAAAAATGACTTGATCATTAATTTTTTAAGGGGGTTGACTTAATCTTGTAGCTAAAATTTATGTGTATGTCATATATAATTACTTATTTGTCATAAGAAAATAAATTCTACTTCATCTCTCAAATGAATATGTTCTAGCATCAATTCATGTTAAAAAAAATAATCTAGTCATATCAAATATGTTCTAGCATGAATTGGATATTGATTCTATTTTTTTTAAGAAAAAAAATTATTATTGTGTTATTGGCTATATTGATGATCGTAGTCATAGGGAATCTACTATACAATATGTTTACAAAATAAATAGATCATGTGTTATTTCATGGGTGGAGCAATAATTTGACAAATTTCCTTTTGTGGCTTTTCAATTGAAAGGTTTAATACAAAAATAGTAGCTCCAAAATAATTTATGTGTCTTATAATTTCAAAGGAATAATTTTATTTGGGTACTAACTAACATACATATATTAAATATTAATATATATAAAATATGTCGAGAGTTATCAATATTGAGGCATCTATTGCACTTGGAAAAAATAATGAAAATAGACAACTTGATGTATTTTATATATTAATGTTATATATATATATTAATATTTAATATATTAATATTTTTTTATGTATAATAATAAATTTATTATATTTTCTTTGTATACAATTTTATAATTTGAAATTGATTTTACATTTTCACTTATTATAAAAATCCTTTATATTAGATTGTGTATTTAAGTTGCTATATTTTTGTACAATAAAATCTATAGTAAATCCTTATATTTAATTTTTGAATTTTAGATACTTCAATTTATAACTTTTAAAAAGAACATTTTTTTTCAATAATTTATAATTTTATTTCTATTTTATTATAGTTAAAAATAAAATTACAATGACATCAAAGAATAAGTTTCTTTTTTAAATATTTTCACTATTTTTTAATTTAAAGAATATCAATCTAGAAAGTTACTTTTCTATGCAATAGTAAATTTAGGAAAGTTCTTTCATACCTCACTTTTAAAATTTTAGAAACAATTTTCTTTTAATAATTTAACTTATTTTTTAATATATTATTTTTGTAAACAATTATTATTTTGATTGAAAAAGATTATTTAAATAAATCTACATAAAAAGCATAAAAAATATATCCTTGATTTAAAAATATATTAAATTTTTTAATTTAGAATTTTAGTTTTATAATTATAAAATATGTCTTTTATACTTTATATATATATATATATATATATATATACACTCCAGTTATATATACTAAAATACTCCAGTTCTATTTAATTTTGAAAAAAACATTAAGATTTTAATTAAAATTGAAAATAGACTACCAAATATAAAGAAATATTTAAAGAATTTTTTCATTTAAATAAACCATAATAGATCATTTAAACCCATTTTGGACGAAAGAAAGATACATGCAAAGATCATTTAATAATTAAAAGAGGAAAGAATGTATCTAAACAGGTTAAAGTTGGAAAAGTCATGATAGGTTGGCATTCAAATGTGAAAGTGTAGATCGCGTGAGACAATGAAATGTGGAATCTAGATTGCACGATTGCAATACATTCATGAAAATGGATTTATTGAAAGAGCTTTAAAAACTTTCACACAAATACGATTGACTGTTATAAAGCGAAACTACAAGTTTTTTTGCCAACATCCTCCCTATATGAGTCGAAATGGTAATCTCCAAAATGTATTTTCACCAAAATATTGCTTGGAAACATATTCTTTGAATGAATAAAATATTTCCTTCCAAAGAAAGGCTGAATCATTATGATAAATAAGTAAATGCAGGTCTTAGAAAGAAACTATCCAATGCATATTTATTAATGGAGAGAATCTGATTAAAGTAAAGTAGCAGAAAATGACATTAGCCAAATACTGATCCACAAAGAGTATCAAATACTCATGGCACTAACATGGACAAACAAATTACAACATTAGGCATTTTAATGGAAAATATCTATCCACATGCTGGCCTGTATAAGCCAAATCTCAAGGAGGTTTTTCAAACTGTATTTGCTTTCATTTTTTAGATCTCTTGTAAAGCAAATTAAGGAGGAGAAACTATACATATGAACAAAGCAAGATTTCTTACTTTTTATACACTTTCTCTTGCATTTAAGAGTAACAACATATTATAAATTACAACATAGATTTTATATCAAAAGTAATTGATTAAGGAAGTTGGGTACTGATAAAATAATAGTATTAATATCTAAAGTTAATGAGTGGGCCAGTTCAGGAGTGACAGAGAGTATGAGAGGATTTAGCAAACGTGTCAATTCTTCGGACGCTAACCTTCAGTTCATCCCTGGCCATTCTAGCTGTTGTGATTTTGAGAAGCTCGAGTGAAGAGGAAGTGGTTGTGAGGGAAAGATACTGCATCAACGTTATTTATTACCACCCAGTTGGAATCCCCAGATCGATCACATGAATATTCTTCACATTTCCCACGACCTCCATGATTGCCTACACGGATGTGAATTGCAGCAGACCAAGCTATAGAATTCAGTTTTAAAACCAACAAAAGATATCTAAATGTTGAATACTAAAGTAATTAGCAGAGGGAAAGTACAGATCTTGAGTAAATTTGATGGAAGAATACTTTGATTATAACATTTAAGAAAGAAATGATATTATAGTTATCACTTTAAATTCCAGAACAACATTACAATTTGATTTATCAGAAAAAATGAACGAAACAGAGCTTACAAAGCCAAGACCCCCCGTTCCGTAGACACAGGGCCAACAATGGTAAATCCATATTATAAACTTTGTAGAAGCTTCCATTCTACCATTATATTATTAAAGCCAAACTTGCGAGTGCTATTGAACAAGATTTGAAATGGTTTATGGTTCAAAATCATATAAAAGCTCATTTTCTTGTTTTGAAACGACTGCCAGCGCCAATTCACATGCAAGGTGATGAAATGTTTTTGCGTCAGTTGTCTTCGTGTCTCTTCGTTTTCAAAACTGCCAGTTGCACGTCAAAGTTATTAAAAAAATTAATGTTTACAGATAAATATTCTTCCCTCTACAACTAAGTACGCCTTGGATGTAATAAAATCAGCATTTGATTATAAGATAACTTGAGCTATTTCATTCTTACAAAAGACTCTTCTAGCCCCCCAAAAAAAAAAAAAAAAAAAAAAGGTACTTTGAAGAATGTAGGCACTGCATTCATTTAAAAAAATTCAATAATAACACTATATATTATTTACTAGATGGTAGATATACTATAATTACAAACTGAGAAAAAATCATAACATTTACATACCAAATCTTTGTGTGGTGTAAAATTGTTTAAATTTAAATCAATGCTTGGTTTTAAGGAGGTGAAATTGAGTGGGAGTGTTCATGTGAATAATATATCCTAGTGGCTAAATCTTGGATGTATTACCTAATACAAAAATATAGGAACTTGATGTTAGAGTCACTCGAGGAATCAAGCCTCTAGGACCACCTACAAAACCAAAAGTAACCTTCTATAAGAGAGAAAGGCGAGAGCATAAATTTGCAATAATAGATGCAAGATATTAGTAGATCAAATATGATTACTATACAATGTATAATATT
>VDFB02350840.1:0-39655 GCA_007258455.2 Sequoia sempervirens | reverse complement strand
GAGATAGCTGTCTTATGACACTGAACCAATGAAAGTTATATGTTGTTTGGTGTGTGCGGCTAACTACACTTGATTGATTATTAAAGAGCAAACAGTGAAAGTAGATACGATAATATTAAAGAATTACAGTTCAAAAATATGTCATTAGATTCATTCAAAATGCTTTTACAATATGTTCTAGGAATCCATGCATGCGGTCCCTGATCATATATACATTGAGAATTATATAAGAGGGCCAACGGTGGTTGAGGAGTAACAATTGTTGGCAACTGTCAATGGTCAGGAACTAATTTTTCTGATTAGAAGAAAATAATTACGATTATTAACTTTTCTGATTACAATGAGACTTATTAGGATTATTTTTGGACTACATCACCCCCCACTCCCCCATCCTCAAAAAAAAAAAAAGAAAGTCGTTGTCCAGATGATTGTCAAGCAAAATTGGGAGACAAAACAACAAAACAAACTATTTACTAAGAAGGTGGGTGAGAGGACGTCCTTGGAGTTGGGTAGTGTAATGTCCCCTTCCTAATCAATTTAGTATGGTGGACAGTTAGCCTATTAAGTGGATTCTCATAGGCTAATAAGTTAGGAGTAGGGAATCCTTGGGGTCAGTTGGTTCCAGCAGGTTGATAGTATCAGGTGGTTATTTGAGATTTGGAGGTTTTGATGTGCAGAACATTACTTTTTGGGGTGATTTTGGATGATTTCTTCCATACTTACCATTGACATCAAATGTGTCACAAGGGGGTTTTGTGGCAGTGCATTGTGTCCTATGAGATAGCTGTCTTATGACACTAAACCAATGAAAGTTATATGTTGTTAGGTGTTTGCGGCTAACTATACTTGATTGGTTATTACAAAGCAAATAGTGAAAGTAGATTCAATAATATTATAGAATAACAATTCAGAAATATGTCATTAGATTCATTCAAAATACTTTTACAAAATGCTCTAGGAATCCATGCATGTGGTCCTCGATCATATGTACATTGAGAATTATAGAAGATGGCCAATGGTGTTTGAGGACTACCAACTGTTGGCAACTGTCAATGGTCGGGAACTAATTTTTCCGATTACAAGAAAACTATTATGATTATTTACTTTTCTGATTACAAAATGTTCTAGGAATCCATGCATTCGGTCCTCGATCATGCAGATCAAACATCCAATTGCATTCAAGAGTAGGAAGTTGAGAGGAGGTGAAAGGGGTACTACATCTATGACAAGGAGATGTTGGCAATAATGCATGCCTTAGCCAAATTTAGACAATACCTTGTTGGAGGGAGGTTTGTTGTTAAGATTGATCCCAATAGTCTTAAATACTTCTTAAATCAGAAAGATCTTAATGAGAGGCAACAAACATGGGTTAGCAAACTCCAAGCCTATGAACTTGACATAGAATATGTCAAAGGGAAGAGGAACATAGTGGCTGATGCCTTGTCAAGAATGCCACATTTGTGCTCAATTTCAGAGATATTAGCAAATTGGAGGGAGAAAATACAAGCTGATTATGGAAATAATGAACTTGCAAACAACATTCTTAATGGCTTGTTGCAGAATGATAGGTACAAGGTAAGAGATGGTCTCATTTTCTACAATGAAAGGATTATGTTAGTCCCTGAATCCAAGATCAAAAGGCAGATTTTTCAGACATTTCATGACATCCCTATGGCTGGTCATCCTGAGTTTACAAAACATACAGGCAGATCCATGAGAGATTCTCATGGAAAGGGATGAAGGATGATATTCTATGTATGTTCGTGAGTGCCAGGTGTGCCAACAAAGTAAAAATGAACATACTTATCCTGCTGGTTTATTGCAGCCCTTAGCCATTCCTACTCAGAAGTGGGAAAGCATTTCCATGGATTTTATTACATGGCTCTCCAAGGTGTAGGGGAAGGATTGTATCTATGTGGTAGTGGATAGATTGACCAAGTTTCCTCATTTTTTTGCTTTTTCAGTAGGGTATATAGTGGTACAAGTGGCAGATTTGTTCTTCAAAAAGGTGTTTAGATTTCATGGAATACCTAAGACTATCATTTGTAAGCTCCAGTTGGGCTCCGATTGGATTAGTTTGGAGATTTGACTCATTTACTATTTTTAACAAATTGTTCTTTTTAGTAAGTGCTATTTTTGGCACATGGTCCTGGCCTCTATTCCTCCATCAGTTCAGTGCATTGGTTTCTGGTTTTAGCCTTGGTGAGTTCTAATGTTTTTATAGCAATATTTAATCTTCGTTACTTAAGTCTTTTATAAAGTCACTTTATGACTTAAGTGAGGGGTAACAGGTTCATGAGAGACCCCCTTGATCAATGCCTAGGAATGTGGTGCTTTAAGTTGTTTTAAAAAAGGCAAGTTATGCTTCAATAGGGGATGCCAAGGTAAGGGAGGTTTACTATTTAAAAAAAATAAGATTATTGTTGCCCCAAGGTTGGACGCCTAGTTTGAGGAGGACTAAAGTAAAGTCAAATATTTATTTGGAGAGCTCTAGAAGGGGGTGTACCTTTTGAAGGGAAAAGGATTTGAAATTTGGTTGCCCTAATCTCTCTTTCATTCTCTATATATACTCATTTTGAGCTCTCAATTGGTATTTTGGCTTTTGACAATGTAAAGTTATGTTGTTGGAATGCTTCTAGGTTTCTTCTTTTGTGGTTGGAGGACGAAAACCCTTCACTAGATAGCTGGTTTTGGTGGTGAAAGATCCACCCTAGCTGGTTGGAGTTCAGTTCATCATATCTTTCAGTAGTTCGATTGTTGGGTGATTTTAGGAGTTAAAAAAATGAAGATATATTTAGTATTTTGATATGGGTCTGTGAGTTTTGGTGTCGTGTGTGGTTTATGGAATTGTGGTGTGAGTTTTGAGAAAGTCTGATTTGATTTCTGAGTGCTAATATCGAATTTCTGAGTTTTGGAAATGCTTATTTCTGAGTAGCTGGGAAGCACAAAATTGTTCATATCTCTGTGGTGTGAAAGGATATCATTCTAGCCTTCTAGGTATTGATTCATTTGATTCCCCATAGCTGGGCACCCCATTTTGACTATTCATTTGTGGTGATTGAGGTGCAGCTGATTTTTAAGGCAAAATCGCCTCTCCTAGGGAGTTGTGCCATTTACCTAGGAAATCTTATCTGCATTTACAGAGGTCTGCAATTTTCTTTTCAAAGGTGTCTTTACATTGTAAAATTTAAAAATGATTGTTAAATGAGAAGGACCAAGTTGGAGTTTGTTAGCACTTGTATAGGCTCATTTTGTGAGGAGATTGAATGTATTGCTGCTCAATTATATGACTGAAAGCTGCACCTTTTGGATTGTGAACAGGTCTGATGTTAACCTCTTTAATCTGATTTTCAGTTGTTAATCAACTCTCTTGTTATTGTGAATGAGTTATCAATTGTTTGATGTAATGCAAGATATTGTGATGATATGTGATTATCAATGTATGCAATCCTAATGTTGAATGAAACCCAAACACTTCTGCATTTCTGTCTACTTCTAAAGCAAGACACAAAAAAAATAAAATATCAGGGGTGATCATCACAGCGGTATCAAAGCACAACATTCCTGCTAGCCTGTGTTAGTCATCTACAATCAGCTATACATCTTCTCTGAGTGAAAGAGAGCAGAGATATTTCAAAAGGGATCAAAAAAAAACTCCATGGCAATCCCCACAGGTTTCAGAAGGAGAGACTATTTCAGGTAGCCTTAGGATACATCAAGACCCTTCCATAGACAGTGAAAACACTCCAAGAGACATGGCTGAAAGAGATAAAGGTAGAGTTGGTTCGGTTAGCCCAAATTCGAGGATGGAAAAAAAGTTTGATACAATGATGGACATGATGTCTCTGCTGTTGGGTAAGATTGGGCAATGTATAAGAATAAATAACACACATAACAACTCACAGGGAAACCCAACAAATAATGGGGAAAGTAGTTCCACAAATCAGCAAGGTGGAAATAGGGGGCAGCATGTAACAGCAGGGTCAAACACTATTCCTAGGCCTTTCTAGCTCACATTCATTTAGAAAGAGGCACCACAAGTTGCCCATGACACTCCTTTACCATTGGTGGATGAGTTAAGAAACACCTATGCTATGTATGATACCCCTCTAGAGGCATTGAAAAAGAATTTAATCTTCAATGAGTTCTTGGATAAGAAGAAGAAGAGGGGTGGAGGTAGAGCTAATCATAGAGGAACATTGTAATGTCCCCTTTCTAGCCAGTGGTTCGAGGGACAGGGTTAGCCTATTACTTTGGTTCCCGTAGGCTAACAAGATGATTAGGGGATCATTTTGAGGGGTTTTAGGATTAGGACTTGTTCCTTGCTACTTATTATTTTTAGTAAGTAACATCATGGTTAGTAACGACACACCTGCAGTTCCTTGCTAAAAAGAAAAAGGAAAATATTTTATGTAAAAGTCAAAGTCAAAGTCAAGGGAAGAAAGTCAAAGTCAAAGTCGAAGGAAGTCAAGTCAAAGTCAGAGTCAAAGGAAGTCACAGTCAAAGTTAGAGGATAAGGATTGCAAAATATCTTATACACAGAGGATAAGGATGACAACTCAGAGGATAAGATTGACAACTCAAAAAGGAAAGCATAAAGCAAGAGAGAGAGCTTCATTTTGACCATCCAGAATATTATATCATTTTGAGCAGCAGTTGTAAGCTTGAAGTTTCAGGCTGATTGAGGATGAATTCCCTCAGTTAGAGCAGGTTCTATAGGTGTGCAAGATGTCCAAGGTTCCTATTCAAGTTGGTCTCATTCAGGGATCAATAATTGGGCTTAATTTTAGAGTTTGGAGTTAGAGAATAAATCAGATCATTAGTATTTCATTGCAGATCAAAATAATGAAATTAGAGTATGAATAAAATGCAGATAGCTTAGCAATAATTCAGCACGTGGGTAAGAGTTTGCTTCATTGCTTGGCATGTGAGAATCTTCACTTGGCCGTACCATTCATTACTTCCTCTCAGATCCAGGCATACTCATTACCAACATGTTCTGAGGTTTTTAATCAGCAAAATAGACACTTCTTTGGCACGTGTGAGTTGCCAAGTACAGACCGTACCTTCTTGGGAGATGTGCTGGTTAGAAACAGCAGATCGCCCCTTTTTACCAGCTGTTATCACACCTGACATAGGTGTCCAGGTTGAAGGATGAGTTGTAGACTTACTTCACATTGAAATTTCACCAATCTGGAGGTGGGCGTCCAAATCTTCATGCCAAATCAAGGTGTTGTTTAGGAAATCAGAATTCTGACATTTGTAACCAGCAAATGGGTAATGTCACATTTGTGTTAAAAATCAATAAAAATCAATTGGGTTTCAATTACTTTACGCATTTCCCTTTCCGTTTTCTCTTTACGCAACTTTCTTTAATTTTCAGCACCGTTGCCGACACCATTCAAAACACAAGAAAATCAGAAAACAAAGAAACAAAAAAAAAAAAAAACAGATCCAAACACCACAGGGGGTTGTTTCAAACACTAGTTCAAAGGGACCTACAACAGGTTTTGGGCAAGGTAACACTTGCTCATTTTGATGGTAGCGATAAGTGTAAAGCTAGGGTATGGTTACAAAAGTTGGATAATTATCTAGCCCTTAGACATATGATTGAGGATGAGACAATTAAGTTTGCCACTCTACACCTTGATGGAGTAGCTCACGAGTGGTGGTACTATGGCCTTATCACCTTGGGTCAGAGATCTATCACTACATATGATGAGTTTACTACTAAACTCATTGAGAGATTTGACAGAAAAGATCTTGAGTTGCACTTTAGAGAGTTGGCATAGTTGAAGTAGTATGGTACAGTGGAGGCATATATAGCAAATTTTTAGAGGCTTTCAGTTATGGTCTCTGGGATTATAGAGAGAAGATTGGTAGTCTTATTTAGTGAGGGACTCATGGAGCCACTTAAGGGGTGGATTAAGGCATTTGACCCTCCATTCTTGCAAGAAGCAATGAAAAGGAAAGGAGTATGGAGTGGGCTTCCCCTAATTCAAAATTTCGGTCCAAATCATTCTCACACAAAAAGGGAAAAAAACATTTTACAAGAGACACCAATCGACCTAAAAAAATCAGTCACAAGACTTGATGGTGATACCTTAAATGCCTTGAGAAAAAAAAAATGATCTTCTCATGCAAGGAACCTTGGAATCTGGGTCATAAGTGTGCAACAAAGGTAAAAGTGAACAAGATAGAATACTATTCTGAAGAGGAATCTTCATCAGAAAAATCAGACCAGCAATCTGATTTGGAAGACGAGGAGGAAGAAGAGTCTGAAAAGGAGGCAAGAGATGGGAAGCTTGCCCAACTTTATAGTTTCCAAAAGAATGAGTCCCTACGTATCAGAGGAATGCTTAATGGACATCGATTGGTTGCATTGATGGATTCAGGTGCTACCCATAATTTCATAGATGAGGGACTAGTAGCATGCATGGGACTTCAGACACAGGAGGTAGATGGCTTTAGAGTGATGGTTGCAGATGGGTTTACTATTACTTGCACTAGGATGATCCCATAGTTGAGTTTACAGATGGGTAACTATAAAGTCAATGATGACTTCTATGTGGTTAGCATTGAAGACACGGATGTTGTGTTGGCTATACAGTGGCTACGTTCCCTTGGTGAGATCACACTTAATTTTCAGACCATGGAGCTGAAATTCAAATCAGAGGGTAAGAATGTGGTCTTGAGAGGTATATCTAATGGAGGGCCATGGGTTGTGTCTTTCAAATGCATGGAGAGGATATTTAGACATGATTAGGTAGAGTGGGTAGCAGAGTGTGTGGTTATGCCACGGTTACAGAGGAGGAGCACTCTTATCATTCAAAGATTCAAGCTTTGCTATCTAAGCAAAGCAATATTTTTAGTAGCATACATCCTAGTAGGACTCTTGGTAGAGGTTTTGAGCATGTGATCGAGTTGGAGGAGGGCGCTAAATCCGTTATTACCACACCATACAGGCATCCTAAGAGGTAGAAGGATGAGATAGAGAAAGCAATTAAGGAGCTTTTGGATATGGGGCATATTAGACATAGTAAGAGTCTATTTGCTTCTTCTATTGTGTTGGTGAAGAAGGATTGGACTATGTGCATGTGCATAGATTATAGGGCATCAAATAAAAAAAAAATGATTAAAAAGAATAACCCATTCCATGGATAGATGAACTCATTGATGAGCTACATGGAGCAGTCTATTTTTCTAAGATAGACTTGACATTTGGATACCATCAGATTAGGGTAAAACAAACATTTAGATGTCACTTCAGTCATTTTGAGTTCCTTGTCATGCCCTTTGGGTTGACTAATGCACTTGCTACGTTTCAGTGATGCATGAACAGGATATTTAGTACGCAGTTACGCAAGTTTGTTTTGATCTTCTTTGATGATATACTTATTTTCAGAAGGTCATGGGAAGCGCACTTGAGGCATTTGGATGAGGTTTTGGGTATCCTTGAGAGTGAGTTTTTGTTTGCTAAGGAGTCCAAGAGTGAGTTTGGGATGACATAATAATTATATCTTGGACACATGATCAGTTCCAAGGGAGTTAGTGTTGATCTTGAGAAGATCAAAGCTATTCTTGATTGGCCTCCACCCACTAATCTTACATAGTTGAAGGGATTTTTGGGTTATGTGTTTTCTATAGGAGGTTTGTCAAAAGATTTTCTTAGTTGGCTGTCCCACTTACAAATTTAACCAAGAAAGGAGTTTTTGTTTGGTTTGAAACAACACAACAATCTTTTGATCACTTCAAACAAATGATGAGCACATGTCCTGTTTTAGCTATTTTGGATTTTTCTAGGCTTTTTGAGCTTGAGTGTGATGCATCGGGTGAAGGTATAGGGGCTGTCCTAATGCAGAGCAAACATCCAATTGCATTCGATAGTAGGAAGTTGAGAGTAGGTGGAAGGGGTACTCCATCTATGACAAGGAGATGTTGGCAATAATGCATGCCTTAGCCAAATTTAGACAATAGCTTGTTGGAGGGAGGTTTGTGTTGGAAGGTTGGTGCCTTTGTCGCACAACCCTCTAGATTCGTGACATGGCTTAACTGCCTCTTGTGGATTTTGTATAAATTTGGCGTTTGTATTAGGTGTTATTAGGTCTATCTTTTGGCGCAACGACAAAGCCATTGCAACAAATGGTATCAAAGCGAGGTCACGGGTTCGAATCCTACGGTTGTGCTTGGGGGAGGGGGGGATTGTTGGAAGGTTGGTACCTTCATCCCCTTGGTTGTTCAGCGTTACCCTCTGGATTCGTGACATGGCTTAACTATCTCTTGTGGATCTTGTATAAATTTGGCGTTTGTATCAGGCGTTATCAGGTTGATGACTGATCACAATAGTCTTAAATACTTCCTAAATCCTAAAGATCCTTAATGAGAAGACAAATGCAAACATGTACAAGTAAATTCCAGTTCGACTCCCTTGGATTAATCCAATACAGATGCGCGGGAAGAGGGACATAATGGCTGATGCCTTGTCAAGAAGGCCACATTTGTGCTCAATTTCAGAGATATCAACAGATTGGAGGGAGAAAATACAAGCTGATTATGCAAAGAATGCACTAGCAAACAACATTCTTGATGGCTCATTGCAGGATGACATGTACAAGGTAAGAGATGGTCTCATTTTCTACAAGGAAAGGATTATGTAAGTCCTTGAATCCAGTATCAAAAGGCAGATTTTTAAGACATTTCATGACATCCCTATGGCTGGTCATCTTGGGTATTACAAAACATACAGGAAAATCCGTGAGAGATTCTCATGGAAAGGGATGATGGATGATATTCTTAAGTATGTTCACAAGTGCCAGGTATGCCAACAAAATAAAAATGAACATATTTACCCTATTGGTTTATTGCTGCCCTTAACCCATTCCTACTCAGAAGTGGGAAAGCATCTCAGTGGATTTTATTACAAGGCTCCTCAACAAGTAGGGGAAGGATTGTATCTATGTGGTAGTGGATAGATTGACCAAGTTTTCCTCACTTTTTTGCTTTTTCAGCAGGGCATATAGTGGTACAATTGGCAGATTTGTTCTTCAAAGAGGTGTTTAGACTTCATGGAACACCTAAGACCACCTTTAGTGAGTTCTAGTTGGGCTTCGATTGGATTAGTTTGGACTTTGGAGATTTGACTCATTTTCTATTTTTAACAAATTGTTATTTTTAGTAAGTGCTATTTTTGGCACTTGGTCTTGGCCTCTATTCCTCCATTAGTTTAGTGCAATGGTTTCCAATTTTAGCCTTGGTGAGTTCTAATGTTTTTAGAGCAATATTTAATCTTCGCTACTTAAGTCTTTTATAAAGTCACTTTATGACTTAAGTGAGGGGTAATGGATTCATGAGAAAACCCCTTGATCAACGCCTAGGAATGTGGTGCTTTAATTTGTTTTTAAAAGGAAAATTATGGTTCAAGAGGGGATGCCAATGTAAGAGAGGTTTAATATTTTAAAAATTAAGATTATTGTTGCCCCAAGGTTGGATGCTTAGTTTGAGGAGGAATAAAGTGATATCAAATATTTTTTTTGGAGAGCTCTAGAAGGGGGGTGTACCTTTTGGAGGGAAAAGGATTTGAAATTTGGTTGCCCTAATCTCTCCTTCATTCTCTATATATACTCATTTTGAGCTCTCAATCGGTATCTTGGCTTTTGACAACGTAAGGTTATGCTGCTGGAATGCTTCCAGGTTTCTTCTTTGCTGGTTGGAGGATGAAAACCCTTCACTAGATAGATGGTTTCGGTGGTGAAAGATCCACCCTAGCTGGTTGGAGTTCAATTCATCCTATCTTTCAGTGGTTCGATTGTTGGGTGATTTTAGGAGTTAAAAATGAAGATAGATTTAGTATTTTGATATGGGTTTGTGAGTTTTGATATGGTGTGTTGTTAATGGCATTGTGGTGTGAGTTTTGAGAAAGTCTGATCTGATTTTTGAGTTTTGATATCAAATTTCTGAGTTCTGGAAATGCTTATTTCTGAATAGCTGGGAAACACAAATTTTTTCATATCTCCGTGTGTGAAAGGATATCGTTCTTGGTATTGATTCATTTGATTCCCCATAGCTGGGCGCCCATTTTGACCATTCATTTATAGTGATTGATGTGGAGCTGATTTTTAAGGCAAAATCGCCCCCTCCTAGGGAGCCATGCAATTTCCCTAGATTTTGGTTGTCAGACTGAAATCTTATCTGCATTTACAGAGGTTTGCAATCTGTTTTTTAAATGTGTCCTTACATTGTAAAATGATTGTTAAATGAGAAGGAACAAGTTGGAGTTGGTTAGCACTTGTATTGGCTCATTCCGTGAGGAGATTGAATGTATTGCTGCTCAATTATATGACTGAAAGGTGCACCTTTTGGATTGTGAATAAGTATGATGTTAACCTCTTTAATCTTATTTTCAGTTGTGAATCAACTCTCTTGTTATTGTGAATAAGTTATCAAATGTTTGATGTAATGCAAGATATTGTGATGATATGTGATTATCAATGTATGCAATCCTAATGTTGAATGAAACTTGAAAACTCAAACACTTGTGCATTTCCGTCTACTTCTAAATCAAAAAACAAAAAAAGAAGACCAGGGGTGATCATCACATGAGCTTAGACTGCTCTGTTTGGTGCCTAGACATAACAGTTGCGCTTTTTTAATTGAAATTTCAGCTTTTTTTGGTCTTATTCACCCATTTCACCCAGTGAAGCATCAACAAAGCAAGAAGACAATTTGAGAAGAGAAATTTTAAGGATTCAAAGATGATCAAATCATCAAACAAAAGCAGCAAAATTGGATGCAATGGAAGAAAATGAAGACATTTTTGAAGAAACAATCTATCATCATTTTGATACTTACCTTCTAGTTCAAGGACTGAAAAATTAAGTTACACTAGGAGGGGAAAGAGGAAGATGTAGCTTGCATTTGGTTGTTTTTCTCATTTAACATATCATCATATGTGAACAATTATAATGTTATGTTACATTGGTGGTTGCCGTTGCACCAAAAGATTGACCTGTCAATGTTTGATACAACTACCAGATTTATGTAAGATCGCTAATCGAGTTAAGCCGCAAACCCAAGCACCATGCTGGGCGGGAATACTCAGTGACATTACCCATCTCTTGCAACAACCCGCGTAAGTGAGGGTTTGAAACTCCGTGGACTCCCGCTTTGATACCACCAGCCGCTATTGGTGGCTGCTGCTAAATCTGCGTGCGATCAACTCGCTGTCGCCCGATAAGCAACCGCCAGATGGCGTAAGATCCACTAGAGGCGGTTAAGCCATGTCACAAACCCAAGCGCCGTGCTAGACAAGAAAGACCAAGGGATACACCATCTTGCAACATGTTATACATTTATTATTTATAATTTTGGTGTATTACAGTGTGTTGTTCAACTTTGGAACTATGAAATTTCAAATTTTGAGAGTTTGAGGATAATATGACGTTTAATGTTTGAATTATGTTAAATTGATAATCAAATTAGACTTTTATGTTCTATAAATGCATTAATTTCTTTTTTTTTGTGTAATTATGAGGCTTTCTTTTTTTTTGCCTAGTGTATGTTGAGTTCGTTTCGAGTCTTGAATTTGAGTCACAATTTTGTGCTGCCGAGTTTGAGTTAAGTTTGAGTCTTCAAACTATGATATAGACAATAGGTTCCTTAGTCTATTTTGACACGAGTTTTTTCATTTGGTAGGAAGTGAGTTGACACCCGATACTAGCTATCACCTTCAAACAGATGAAAAAATAGGGATTGTGAATAAAAGGATTAAGTGGTATTTGAGGAATTATGTAGTAGGACAACAAACAACATGGATCAAATGGCTCTATCTAGGAGAGCATTGCTACAACACTTCCCACCATATGTCCATCTTGATGGCTCCATGAAGCTTCAAGTTTTGTTGATTTGGTCATCAAAAACAATAAAGTGCTAGGTGCCAAAGAATTTGTCAAATAGAGCCAAGAAATTTTGGAGTCACTCAAGGAAAACCTCTAGCGAGCATAGAACCAACAAAAATTGTATGTTGATCAGTGTCACATTCAGTGGACTTTTGAGGTTGGAGACATGGTTTTCTTGAGACTACAACTATATTGACAATCTTCTCCCAAGAGTTACAAAGCTAAGAAGCTCAAGCCTTGCTTCTACAAGCCTTACAGGATTAAGCGAAGGTTTGGGGAGGTTGCATATGAGCTTGAGTTGCCAAAGCATAATAGGATGTATAATATTTTTCGTGTTTTGTGCCTCAAAAGAGCACTTAGACAACATATCACCCTTTAGTAGAAGTGCCTGATGAGCACATGCTTATACTGAGAGGGGGGGGGGAGGCGGTGAATCATTATAAGACTATCTTTTACTTTTCAAATTTATAACCACAATAACTTCAAATATATCATCAACAAATAAGAACACAAGAAGAACAAAAGGTTTACGTGGAAACCCTTTCGAGAGAAAACCATGGAGAAAAGATTGCTTGGAGCTACTGTCCAAATCTAGCCTCAAATAAAATAAAATACTCTTACAAATTTTGTAGGCACCGCCCCATTGAAGACACCAATCCCTGTTACTAAGCACCAACTTAGCAAGAGACACCAATCTCTTCAATTAGGAGGCACCAACATCCAAAAGAACAAGTTTTGTTTTCTTGAATATTGCTTCTTCAAAGAATGATTGTCATGTGAATCTCCTTCATAAGATCTTTTAGTATGTCTGCATATAAATCTGCTTATAAATTTGCTATAAATATCCTTAAAATTCTGCTATAGATCTGCCACAAATCTCCTTGAAAGTCTGCTATAAATCTGCCATAAATCTCCTTAAAAGTTTGTTATAAATCTGCTTCAATTTTTCTTGAAAATCTGTCATAAATCTGATTATAGCCTTAACCTTCTTCAAATCAGGTCCATAAATCTTTTCCTCTTCTTCTTAAATCTGCTCTTCTCCTAATTTCTGCTCTTAAAAGGAATGATTTTTCATTTGAGAACTTGCTTTCTAGCCTCCAAAATAACTTGTATTTATATCCAAATCATGCACTTCGCCAAAAGGAGGTTGGCCAAGGATTTAAATAATAAAGTTTATTTTAAACATTTAAATTCACCGAAGAAAGGCTCCTATGAGGAAGCGGTTGGCCAACAACATAAGTATTATTTTTATTATTATTTTGCAATTTGCAAAGTGAGCGCCAAGGTGGAGGAAGGTAGACCAACACTTAGGAATTATAAACATGTCTTTTATCACCTTGAAATAATGCGATCTGCCCTTGAATGAAGTGATTAGTTCTCCTTTGATGTTGCCTTTGACATCAATGACAATAACATTTCCAATAGTGCCTCCTTTGGATGATGAAAGAAAGTTGATCTTGGTTCTAGAAGCCATCATTGATATTAGAGAGAAGAAATCGAGGAATAGAAGCATAAAAAAATATCTGGTACACTAGAAGAATCTCCCAATTGAATATGCTACATGAGAAGGAACAAAGATACTTGAACATCCAATTTGTAATTGCTTGAGGGCAAGTAATTTTGCAAATGGCACATTGTCACGTCCCCTTTCAGAAATAAAATAATTGAAAGATCGATAGCCTATTTCTTTATTTCTTGTAGGATAAATTATAAAGTTAGGGAAATAATTTAATAATAATGTTTTAAGTTAGTTGTAGTAATATTATTTGGAAACATTGTAAAAGTCAACTCAAATATTATTACTAGTTAGATGCAGTGGGCTGTCTAAATGGGAAATAATGAGGCCTTTTGTAATGTTTTGTTAAAATGTTTTTAGGTGCACTTTTGGAGGGAAAATGGGTAAGCACTTTCGCAGGGAAAAGGGAATTAAAAAATTTGATGCTAAAAAGGACTTTGTAAAAGAGAGACAATGGCTCAAAAAGAGATCATCCAACTTTTATGAAATCAAACCCCTTTTTTTCATAGTTTGAATGCCTATGTTCAACTATTGCACTTGAGGCCAAAACCCCTAGAAGTGCGGAGATTCAAAGAACGAAAACCCTCTTGGCTTGCAGGGAGGATCAGAGGACAAAATCCCTCTTGTTCCTTGAGGTGGATCCACCCAAGAATTGTTGTTGTGTAAAGAAGATTGCAACTTATTTTCAGTTTCCAGTTTGCTATAGTACTATTTCGTACTTGTAGCCTATGTCACCGTATTCGCCGAATTTTCGGCATAAAATTCGAAATTCGTCGAATTTCTGGAAAAAACATAAAATTCGTTTAAATTCGTCAAATTCGTACGGCCTAAAAAGTATCTGTCTCAAATTTTCGGTGAAATCTCTTAGTGTTTTTAAAGGGCACGCAAACGGGAAGTAGTTCAAAGTGTTTGCAGGTGTTTCAGGTCTTCAAGGTTGACGGAAACTGGCGCCCTCTATGCAAATCGTCGGCGCCCTTTCTGCAAATCATCGACGCCATCTACGTCGAGTTCAAATGCGATTTGCAAGCTCCGTCAAAAGGTAGGCCCCTGCAATTTTTTATTTTGTTCTGAAGCTGGAAATCTAGGGTTTTAGGGGTGAGCACCGTGTGTCCCAGACACAGATTGACCTGATCGAGCAGAGGGATATAGAGCCGGGCGTAGTTGCGGCATACCATGTTTCCCTCCATTCGGCCCTCCTTTTCATTATCGTAGATTTTCTTATTTTATTTATATTAGATTTAATATTAGGTTTTATTATTTTATTAATATTAGAATATTATTAGGTTTTATTAGTTTATTATTATTAGATTTACTACTTTATTATGTATTATGTATTCATGTAGTGTATTATTTTTTATATACTAGGTTTCTAATATTTTATAAAATGTGAAATATTAAATATTTTATTATTTTAATTTTTATTTGTATTAAACTTATATTAATAAATTAATATTTAATATATGTGATGATTTTCTTAAATTATTTAGACAATTTTGTGGATATATTACTTATATTTATAAAAAAATTAAAAAAATTACATAAGTTGAATTTAATCCGAATTTTATACTTTTCAAATTTTTTCCTTGTCGAATTTCATCCAAATTTCAAAGCTGCCAAACTCAAATTCGAATTTGAATATCGTAGACTTATATTGTGCTTTAAAGTGCCAATCATTGTGTTAGTTTGTGAAAATCATATTGTAATGCAAGATGAGTTCCCGTATCTTTATCAAATATAGTAACGCTGCTTATCTTGTACGTCCTATTTTGGCCATAATGCTTCTTCATTCGATTTATGAAATTTTATTTCCGAAACCAGGGCTAAACCGAGGTGGAAAATTAGGGTTTCCTTTCGCATACCCGCTTGGTGTTCTGTGAGAGTTGCTGTGGATTCTGGCTTTATTGGTCATATTTTAGTGTCTATCTTTGATGCAGATCCGCTCTTTAAGCAAAGCAGCTCCATCCCGGTGTTTCTCTCATTGTTCGGGCCACTTTTTGTTGCTTGATGCAACCTACTATTTATAGCCATTGTTTTAGTAAGTCTAATGTTGGCAGTGGCATCATCAATAGTTCAGCTCAAGTCATCTTGCTATCCAACAGTTTTAGTATTGGAATTGGTTTTGGTTATTTCCATGGATTGAGTTTTTATACTTAGTCAATTTCATGTTTCTCAGTTGTACCCCCACGCCTAGGAATGATCACTTCATGTTGTTGTTTTTAAAGAGGGTCATTATAATAATGGTACGAATAACAAATTATTATTAATGCTTTATTGTTGCAGTTGGGGTTGACGCAAGTAGGTTGATTAATATTTTATTATTTCAAAAGTGAAATGCTTAAAGTGGCCCTTGAAGTTAAAGGAGTCTAACCTCTCTTTGAATTTGAAGAGTCTCTGTTGCCTATCATTAAATTGAAACGAGTATATTGGTCACGCTTAGTAAGAGCTGATTATCTTTGGAAATATTGTAAAAGTTATGTCACCGGGTTTTAAATCCAGAACTGTGAGTTGCCAAGGGAGAGCTATGCAATTAATTTGTCTCCATCTTCAGCCCTCAAACTATGGTTCCCTAGGATACTGAGGTGTGCTTTCCATTCAAAGTGCAGTACATTGAAAGCTTCCCATTGTTGAGAAATTAAAGGTTTCAGCTTTGAGCTTGGTTGTCTATCTAAGCGGCTGAAGGTGATTTTCATTAACAGCTCTTTGTATGATTTTAATATGCTTCTGGGTACTGAAGATATGGATTCCTAGCACATGGGTGCCCTTTCCCATAGAAGATCAGAATTTATTTCAAAGTATTTATTTTTATTCTTGCAAAATCGCCCTTGCTAAGGGCCGTACCTTGTTGGGAGCATTGAGAATTGTGCAAGTAAATTAATGGTTTGCTTTTTGAAGCTGTTTCATCATCATGACATGGGCTCCTATCTCTAAAGGTTCATTGCAATTGATTTCACTCAATTTGGAGGTAAATTGATAAAGTTGCATTTCACACATGTACGCCAATACAACTCTTTTCCTCTCAGATTTCATTTTCTTTTGGTCAGACTTGTTAGTTTTTGAGATATAATGCTGGCTTTCCTTGAGCTCACTTCATATATCCTATTATTGTATTGTAAGAGTTAGAGTAGCTGCTACTTCTAAATCATTGGATTGATTTAAAGCATATTTTCTTGCATTTGTGCTCAAGAAAGTCGTGATTAGTAGTACCAATACCATTTATTTCATGTATTTACGTAAATTAGTTTAAATTTCCATACTCCCAATGCATTGAGTGGTTGAGTTTAAATAATCATCTTTCTTAATTGTAAGTTTCCCCCCACTAAATAAGTGGTTGTGTGGACTGTATTCCCCCCACGTTAATAAGTGGAAGTGAGGATTTAAATGGCTGGTTTGCCGCCTTTAATAATGTAATAATCTCACCCACTAAATAAGTGGAGTGCCCCCACTGCTTGTGGATGCCTGCATCAGCAGATGAATTGTAATTTCAGTTCAGTTTACTCCTAATGATCCTCTGACCATATGCTATCACCTCGCCCACATTGGGATCTTGGTGAACATTCTTGGTTAGAGTTACTTCCATGCTGATTTTCTTTTGGAGCTAACGCTAATCAGCGACTTGTTGCTGGTTTGTGTATTGAATTTTGGGAAAAAATTAAAGGGGAATATTTCATATTTCTAAATGTTTTTCTAATAATATTCTCAATGTTCAATGTTAATTTGTTAGTAGCAGATTTGATAGATTGTTGTTTGTATCAGTAAATTCAGAAATTTCATAGTGAGCAAATTAATTGTAATTATGTTGGGTAAAATATTCTGCTGTCATATTCCATAAGTTCTTGACCCTTTGCATATATAGGAACCTGAAAATATTGTAGGGTTCTTAAAATAATAAAAAGGGGACATCACATTGCATGGAGACTTAGAGAAGGAAATTTACATAAAATAACCTAAATGATACAAGGTGAAAGGTTAAGAGAAACTAGTTTGTAAGCTTATTAGGTCTTTGTATGGGTCAAGGCAGTCCTCACAAATGTTGAATGAAAAGTTTGACATAGTTAGTAGATTGGGCTTTGGAAGAAATGATACTGATCAGGCCCCACAAATGTGGAATCAAAAGCTTGACATAGTTAGTAGATTGGGCTTTGGAAGAAGTGATACTGATCAGTCCTCACAAATGTGGAATCAAAATCTTGACGTAGTTACTAGATTGGGCTTTGGAAGAAGTGACATGAAAGACTTAGAAGTTGCTAGAGATATTTTTGGTTTGGAGATATGTAGGGACAAAACTGGTAGAAAATTATATCAGAGGAAATATCTTGAGATAGTCTTGCAGACATTTGGAATGCAGGACAGTAAATCGGTGAAGTAATCGCTATCAGTTGGCACAAAACTTATTATGGAACAATATCCTAAATTTGCAAAGAGATTGTAGGACATGATGAAAGTTCCATATGCAAGTGTGGTAGGAAGTCTCATATATGCTATAGTTGCATTAGACTAAACATTGCTCAAGTAGTGGGAGTTTTCAGAAAGTTTATGGTGAAGCCAGGTAAAGAACATTGGACACATGTGACGACTGTGTTAAGGGACTTGAAAGGAACTCTTGATTATTACTTGACTTATTATGGTACTAATGATGTGGGCAAAGTGTTGAGCATACATGGATTTGTTAATCAAGATTGGGTTGGAGATCGAAAAAACCATAGGTCTACAAGAGAATACGTGTTTATTTTATTTGGAGTAGTGAGTTGGATGAGCAAGAGGGAGCAAACGGTTGCCCTGTCAACTATTGAGCAAAATATATGGCCACAACACATGCCTGTAAGGAAGCTGTGTGGTTGAAGAAATTAATTAATATTGTTGGTTGCAAGTCAAACAGTGGTGAAGTGTGATTCATAGAGTGCAATTTGTTTGGTCAAGACTTTTGATTACCATGGTAGGACTGAGCATATTGGTGTGTATATATCATTTTGTAAGGGATATGATTAAAAGTAGAAAAGTTTAGATGAAGAAAAAATGATACTTAGGTAAACACTGTAGATTCTTTGACAAAACTTGTAAGTATTACAAAGTTCATGTGGTGTAGGGATGAAGGGCTTTTAACATTCTTGAGCATGAGGTTAGTTTTGTGGGTTGAATACCACACTATATTTTGCAGTAAATGTGAAGTGGGAGAATGTTGGGACTTGAGTGAGGTTTGCCTACAAAGTGTCCTTGTAGAAGAGTTTTCCAACATGCTTGGTTGTGGTGATATGCAATGAAGTTACAAATGTTGCTGTACCATAGGCATAATGACTTCCATATGATAATGGTGTTGCAAGTTTTGTGGCACATCATATATGTTATTTCACATGTGATATTGATGTGGCAACAACTGCAAGGCATTTGGAGAACTCACAACCGCATATGTAATTAGTGTTGTTGGAGCACAAACAGTGGTATAGGAGCACATGTGGCAGAAAGTGAGTTCAAGCAACACAATTTGAGAGCAGTATAATGTTATGGAAGATGACACTGGGTATTGCAAGTAGTCAGAAGTAATGCTATGCTGATGTGAGCTACTGCAAGCAAGCAGTTGGTCGTGGTGGTTATATCAGAAATATACATGCATATCAATAATATTAAGGTCATAACTATTGATTCATAGTGTGTGACAAGGCAAAGTTTACTAGGTGGTCATCTATATGGAGGTACCACACTTGGTGTTTTATGTGGTATGTTAATGTCATGTTTGGTTGGATCATAGTTGCATGATTCTTGGTATTCTATTGGTTGGTTGGATATGTAGATGATCGATATTCTATGAATATATCTATATATATCATTTCGTATGAATGTGCCAAGGCTACTCGTTCGTATAGTATGAAAGGATATGTGTTAATTGTACATTGCTGGTGTGTGAACATTAGAGTGATTACAGAAGAGTATGCTGTAGATCGAGACTCTGTATATGTTTCTGAACACCTCGTGTTGAATTAGTTTTGATTTTGAATAATATAACTGTAAATGCCTTTTGGTGGTGGTCTTTCTCCACAAAGGGTTTCCCACGTAAATCTTTGTCTTGTGTAAATCTCATGAATGCATACTGCTCCATTTACTTTTGTACATGTTAGACAGATTTTACAAGTGCTGTTGATTGTCATCTGTACACATAATCTTAAGTTTTCATCATCTCAGTGTATTGGTTAACTGTAATAGGGTTTAAAATCCCCAACAATTTTCAGCATTGTTTGCAACCAATTTTCATAGCAAGAGGTGCAATCGGGAGAAAGACAGGAGAAACAGACCTCTCAAAGAAGGAAAGCATGTATTTTATTCTTCTTCAATTGTCTACATTGGTAGAGCAAAAATGCCTGTAGAACATTCATAGCACTTATCCAAAGATGAAACATTACCCAAAAAAATTATATAAAATAGACATGATTCATAACTTGAGAATAGAAATTGGATGACATGAAAGCATCTTTTATTAAGCATTAGGCTTTTGGGACTTTGCTCTATTTATATCTTTGCATGTTACACAAGACTTGGCTCCTAATGGTATATTGGCTGCATAAAATAGATGCTTACAACAAAGAATATAATATAAGGATGACGTAAAAGGGACAAAAATCAGTAAACTTCAAAGCAGTGTTCCACGGGGTTTCGGGGACGGGGATGGGGACGGGGGGGATGGCAGGGGATGTGTTTTGGGGATGCGGGGGTGTGGTGTCTAAGTTTGGGGGCGGCGGGGGGATGACAGCAGGGGTCCGGCGGGGGAGCGGTGCGCTGAAATACATATAGTACTTGAAAAATTAGTTATAAAAAGATGTATAACTATAGAAGCCTCAGGAATAAGTAAAGTTTAAAGTTTAAACACATTGCAATGATTTCATTGAACTAGTGAATATTGAAAATCAAAATGAAAATATAATTTGAATTTAATAATCATGATTCATATTTACAATCAACAATGTTCAAACTTCAAACTTCAAAAACAAAATACTAAATAGTAAATGGCTAATGGCTTGATGCCTCTAATGATCTAATCATCCCCAAGCTCCATGTCAATCTCCTCATCATTGGAACTGTTAGACCCCTGTGATGAACCCTGCTGGCTCACAACTCAAACCACTATATTTTTCCTTATCTTATTTATGTTTTTTAGTTTTTTAAGGAAAGTTTGTAGACAGAAGAGAAGGTGCGCATCATATAAAAGCTCATAAAAATGCAATACAGTAATATTCTGAGCAACAGATGTAATAGATGTTATTTTGCAGTACATATAATGGGATTGCAAATGAATTACATACCCGAAATGCTCCAGAATAATTAAATAAAGAAGTAACTCAATTTGCCAGCCGAAATTGATGAAAACTGACGAAAAGGCTCGCCTAGGCTTCAGATCTGACTTCTCCCTCTTCGAAACAGGATACAAACCCTTGAGAAAGGTAGACGCCAATAATGGAATACAAACAAAAGCCAAAAGAAAGGCGTTTCAACTAGTTACTTCACACGCCTCCCCAAAAAGGCACATTTCCCAATGTAATAGTACGACCCAAGTAGAATGCTGAAGAGCCAAAGCTGGAAGCTGTTGAATTGTTGAAGAGGACGCCTCAAGTGTAGAAACCCCCTTCCTTATTGCAGACAAGTATAAACTGAATGATTGAACTCTGATTGAAGCATGTAGAACCTCTGAATGAATCCCTCACAGTTGCACTAATTCGACTAGTCTCTCATAGTCTCAAAAATGCTCAACATCGAATAGATATCATTCTCCAATGGAAATATTGCTCAAACCCTGATCACAGAGGAAAGCACAGAAGAAAGCCAAGGCAAAGTCGAAATAATCAAGAATAGGGTTTCTCATTGCCAAAATGCCTTATATTCCAAAAGGCACGCATTTCAAGAAAAGGATGCCACTTTCATCATTTAAATCTTTTAAATCATATTTAATTCACTTTTTCAATAGTTCCAAATTAAATACTTGGGCGCCCACTTCTATGCATAAGTGATTTAATTTTAAATCACCCTTTTATGAATATTTAAGTGATATTAAAAGAATAAAGTCAAATTGACTTTATAATAAAGTATTAAATTAATATAACTTAAATCACTTAAATAATCATAACTTCCTCAAAACTCCATATATCTCTGTGCCGTCAGAAGTTGTCAACTTCTGAACTGCCAAGGCCCGCAGTGAGCCAATCACTGAACTCTGAAACTGAGAATGACAAAACTCCTCCAGATAATGTCACTGACCCTCTAAACACAACTTGTTAGCCTACGAGAGTCTAAGTAATAGGCTAATCACCATCAAACACGATCATGCCGGAAAAGGGGACATTACAACCCCAAATGCTCAAGCTCATCTAAACAAAAAAAAACCCTCATACTTGCAAGTTTCAATCGCCGAACTCAGACACCCACGCTCAGTCGTGTAAACACTTAAACAACAAAATGAAAATAGAAGAAAAAGTCAAAGGCATGGTTGATTTAGCCTTTTAGGTTTTTAAGAATACTTTAAAATTTATAAATTTTACTTTTGTTTTAAAAAAAAAAAATCATTTTTTATTGTATTTTTAAGGGGGACTCTTGGAAGTTTCTTGCACTTTGGGGGAGTTTGGAAGTCTTGGGGACGTCCATAAGGCCCCTCAAAAGAGAGACGTCTCGGAGGCGGTGCAGGAACGGGGGAAGGCGGGGGGACGATGAGGGGACGTTTCCCTAAAGTCTCCAAGTCTCGGAAACATCCCCATCTTGGAAACGACAAGATTTCGGGTGGGGAGGGGTGGGGCGATCCTCGTGGAACATTGCTTCAAAGCAGAGAAGCAACTATATTTCTTGGCATTTTCTTAGCATACGAAAAGATAAATATATTTTCAATTTCTTGGGATACTAATGGGAAAAAACTAAGAAAATATTGAAAACCCAACAAATGTAGAAAAATTCAAAAAAGAAAAACAAAAAAAGCAAAGAAAAAATTGATGTTTTTTAGATTTAAAGCCATCTAAATTGCATAGAGTGTGAAAGCAAACTAGACTGTACACCATGAATTGTGAAATAGGGATTTTCTTTATTAATTTTGAGATTTTCATAATAAGAGTTTTATATATAGTCTCTTTTAAATTAATATATAATTAAATGTGTATATTATAATCATAGAGTTTATATTAAAGGTGGGGAATATATATTGTGTTTTGTTGGATATCCTTTCTTATTTAATTCATTTGTGTATTTCATCTTAAAAACCTTTTATAAATGTTTATACCTTTGTATAAATTTAACTAAAAATCTTATACATTTTTTTTCAACTAAAACTCTCAATCTTCTTTGTACACTTATATTTCACAATTTTCATTTCTTATTAATCTCTATAATTATTCTTATGCTTGTCTCTGGTATTCCTTAATTTTTCATTAATGTATATAAATGAATCTATATTTTAAATCCTAAGTTTAATAATTAATCTATCTTATTTTCAAATTGTTTTTAATAACATCTTTTTTTTTCCTTTTCTTCATAATTGTATTAATAATTAATTTTATTTATTTAATTAATTTTTTGTTTCTTCACTTTATTTTTTATGCTTTCTTAATTTTTAGGCACTTTTATATGTCTTGGGGTATTTTTTTTTAATTTTTTAATTTTTTTTATATGGTAAGTTGTCACCAAGGGGGTGACGCTTTGAAAAAATATTAAATCCTGTGAACACTTTAATAGTATTCACCATATGTTCATATTCCTTATTTCCTCCGCATGTGGCTTCTGATCAGGCGGGTGTTATGCCTTAATGATTGTATGGATGTATTTGGTGTCCTTTCCTCTAGAGCCAGCTCCCTCGCTCTTTTCTATGATGCCTGAGATGACATCCTTTGTGCCAATTTCAGTTCATTTCATGTGATTTTCTCATGGCAATCTTTCAAATAATGTCTCCACAATCCATTCCACACATTGCCTTACTGGAGATAATTTTAAGGTACCTGCAACCAAAACCCCATTATTTAATCGTGTTAGTCTAATGGCCAAAATTTATTGCTTGCAAGAATTCTGAACCATGGATTACCCTATTGGCCTTTATAGTTCTAAGAGCCAGCTTGCATTTAGGGGAAGGATTACAGAGCATCGTCTTAAGAATGTGACAATTGATAGTGGCCATCTGACTTTTAACACTTTGTGTTTGATCCTGGGTAAGGAGTATGTGGTTTCTCAAGAGCGCTATAGGGTTAATTCTGACAGCCCTTCGTGTTTTGTGGTCTCTCTTTTAGATCTTAGGGTTTCAAAGCAAATGGTGGCCACTTTGACCAAAGATATCTTCGACACTAGCTTGCTCGAGGGGCTAGATGAAGTACTTGAGGCATCTCGGCTTGGAGAGGGCATTCCTCACCCCAGGGATTTAGTTCATCACCGGAATCCTAATGTTGAATTTCTGCCTTTTATAATGGACCTCACCGATAATGCCTATTGGATGCACCGTTTTCGTGTTAAGGTCGGCTATGATTTCCTAAAAAGGTTATACCATTATGCACCAGTCCAGGATTTTTGATGGGTTACCCAGTTCATGAATTTTGATGAAGACTAGCAGTGCCCTAGTGTCCAGGTTTCAAATTTTGATACTTATTAGCTAGGCCGTTAGGTTTAAAATCAAAATAGGTTGGATATGAATGATAGATGTAAAGTTTTTGACTTAGTAGATACCATTGGGTCCAAATTTGTAATGTCTTGGGGTATTTTTAATTCCTTATCGAAGTGCTTTTCTTATTTATTGATTGCTGGCCTCTTGGGTGGGTCTCCTCCTTTTTTTTCTACTTTTAATTATTTAAATTTGTAAGTGCTTTTCTTGTTGAACACACCAAAATACTGAGAGGGGGGGGGGGAGGTGAATCAGTATGCTTTAAAATTCAATCGCAGTTAACTAGTGTTGATGTTGAGTTAAACCAATTAAGCATTTGCCTACTTAATCAAAACATGAAAGAAGATAAACATCCACACAAGAACACATATGACACCAAATTTACGTGGAAAACTCCACAGGGGAAAAACCACGGTGAGAAATGTTGCTAGGAGCTATTGTCCTAATCCAACCTCACAAGTAAATAACAATTTAGAATTTGATTTTGGGCTACAACCCAAGGAAGCAACAACTCCTTGACTTTGTTTTAGGGGTTGGAACCCAAGGAAGCTACTACTCCCTAATTGAAAGAAAGAACTGAAATATGACTGGTTTATGGCTTCAACCACTGATAGTCAACAATTCTGCACATTAGGTCTATAGTGGATCTTGAAACGATCTACTCATGCACTTATACATCTTCTCACACTTCCATTCCTTATCTTCACAACTTTAATCTTCAATATATACCATCTGCATGCTTGCAAAATACAAATTCAATTGACCACAAATAAGGAATATCAAACTTGTAACATGTCGGACTACATCTTCATTGGCGGTATACAGGAATGATAAGACATTATTTACAATTCTTCCAGATGAGTCAGCATGATTCATACATCTACAAACACTTCTTAGACTTTGCACAAACATAAACTTGTGGTGCACATCACCAACATACTCAAGTCGGCCACAACAAAAGCATATCTTCACAAATTGACTTGAAACAACTGTGCGGTACTAGAAACAAGAAAGATCTATATGCACTTCAAACTTGAGATACTCTGAGACATGTAGAAGGTCCACACAAACTCATACCACTAATTTGTACAATCTTCTGCTGGCACAAGTACCCAAACTTATGTTTTGTAGAAGAATAGGCATCCGAAATCAATTGCAACACTCTGTTACTTGAAAACTGAACTTGCGGAGCACCAAACAACTTGAATCTCCAATATAGCTTGCATTGGACATCACTAAACATGTCCCCAAGACTGCATGATCAAATCATCACATCCAAAGGAATGCAGAGCATTCCAACAAGCCTTCATCACTACTTTACTTTGCTAGAGTATAGATGGAAACTCTGTCACTTCTAACTTTCACTGCAGAAGGTGTAATGACTTGAAATCTTGGATATAACACCTTCACATCTCCATCAACTTATCTTCAGATCAACAAGACTTAATCTTGCTCTGCGAAGGGATGCGGACCAAAACACTATGTCACTACCTTAGGATATTACTGTAAAAGCCTTAGACAATCTTCTGCAACCTTTCACAAAGTGCGGTACAACAAACTGGAAAGATATCAATGTAAACATATTGTAAATACATTAGAACATGTGTACCCACTTCTGCATCACGCTTAGACAATATGTTGATCACTGCTCTTCCATATATTGCAATGTTGACTTGCACCAACTGATATCTCTGCACATTGACTATCTCCAGAGCATATATAAACTTCAACACACATTTGACATCAATGACAACCAATCTTCTCAAGATGCAACATTTCTCTTGTGGTGTGTACCTTCCCACACTCTCTCTCTTGCCACCCTTTCTGCTCTCTTTTTAAACCAACTGGGTCTACAACTAACCATTGCACATCTCCTTCAGCTCTCTATCCTGATGATGGATCACTGAGTGTGATTTGAAACGATGAAAAACTGGCACACAATGAAATCCAAAAGCAACAAAATTAGTTTTGAGTTTGCTTATTACAGATAATTGTAATATAAATCTCTTTAACAATGTTAATGAATAACTCTCCCAAAATAATAATGAAGCCTTCATGCAATAAAGCACAACCAAGGTAAATAAGACTTGTTAACCCAACCATTCTCCTTAGCTATCGAGTTCAAGAGATTATAGAAAATGGTAACAAGAGTGTTAAAATTGACAACATCTGTGTCCCTAACCTCTTCAAATACCTCTTAAGTTTACCATAGTGACAACAATAATGCCTTGCATTTTAGGACAGCAAGGTCCTGTCTTAACAACAATGTTATATATTAATCATTATGATCAGCAATATTTCCTTTAATGTCATGACAGCAGTAATAATGCCCATATTAATTGATCCTTGTACTAATAACAATGCTATGGAACACCATACTGATAAAGAATGATACAAACCACTAATGGCAGAATGGTACTGATCACTGATCATAAGATGATTACAAATCATAGAAGCATAGTTATGTCAAAAGATATAAAATTATTAACAACTGATATGTAACAATAAAAATTCCCAAACAATGAATGTTTATAAATAAAATAGTGACAACAATATCCATTGATAAGTAGAAATGACAAGAAGTCTAAGAAGCTGAATCGCTCCCTTGTCCTAGCAATTCTGGGAACGAATCGTACCGGAATCAAAATCCGAGCTTGAAACCTTGTGGATGTGCCCTGGAATTGGTTTTGTCCCCTCCGAAACGTTTTTGCCAACTGTCGTTCGTATACGCACGATTTCAGAGCTCACGTGCTAATTCCAGAACGATTTCGGACTGTTTCCAGCATCCATTTCACATTTTATTTTATTTCTTAGTCTTCACCTCTCACACACGAGCTAGGGTTGTAGTCTTGTAGATAAAAAAACCATTTTCTTACAGAGGGGAGCCGCGTCGAAGGATGGTTTGCAAGGTTGTGCCTTAGCGTGGCGTTTCGTCTCTTTATTTCTAAGTTGGGATTACTACCCGGGCCCGGGCGGCGGGTTATTATTAGTGCAGCGGCAGTGTGCGGTCGCAGCGGGAGTACCTTGCTCATAGATGACCGGGGGTACCAGCGCATCCGAGGCCGAACCCTTGAGAACCCACGGCCCAACACTTAAAAAGTGGGCCCAAAAGTGAAAAAAAAACAATTTTTTAATTTCTATTTTGCCTTAAAACCCTAAAACGACCCAATATGAGGCCTTTCAACACTAAAACATTTCATTTTTACCTCTCATTTTGCTCTCTCCATATTTTTTGTCCATCTTAGCATTTTGAAGGGAGGTGATTGCATTTGAAGGAGATCGATTGTGGAGTGGCAAATAGCTTCTACAAAGGAGATTTAAGTGTTCAAGGTATGCATTTAAACCCTATTCTTCAATCTTTTGATGAATTTTTTTAAGTTTCTTAGTTTTTGATGAATTTTTTCAAGTTTGTGAATAAGTTTTTCAAATATTTTTTTTTTTTTCATTTTTTTTAGAGATTGCAACAATGGCCAGTAGTCAAAGTTCAGTGGGTGGGGATGGAAGCCAAAAGTTCAAAATTGATAAAGGATCTCCTTTATGGAGACATACCACACGAATTTCACAAATTCCTGGAGGAGGGGGGTTTGTTTGGAAGTGTAATTTTTGCAATGTACAATATAATAGCTCCTACTACCGAGTGAAACTTCATTTTATGGGCCCTGGTGGTAAAGGGATTAATATGTGTGTGGGCCCAGATAAGAAGGGGTTTTCTGCTGTACAAATAGCAGCATTTATAAAAGAACAAGAAGATGCTGACAATTCCATTGCAAGAGGAAAACAAACTAGTTATAGTTCCGGAAAGAAAAAAACAACATTACCCACTCATCAGATAGTTAGGCCCTCTAGACATCCCTTCTTGTCTATACCCTCTACGGAAGAAGAAGATGAAGAACCAGAAACCACCACCCGCAAGAGAGGTCCATTAGAGAAGGCATTTAAAATGGAGGCAAGAGATATTGTTGAAGAAAAAATTGCACGTTGCCTCTATGCCAATGGTCTTCCATTCAACTTGGTGAGATCACCATATTGGAAGGACATGGTGTCAGCAATAAATAGTGCACCTTCTGATTTCACAAGTCCTGGGTATGAAAAGGTGCGTACCACCTTATTGCAAAAAGAGAAGAAATATGTAGAGGCCCAACTAAAACCAATTAGAGATTCTTGGGTTGAAACAGGTGTATCTATTGTTTCCGATGGATGGAAAGATTGCAAAAACCGTCCATTGATTAATGTTATTGCAGTGTCCCCCAAGGGGGCAATGTTTTTGAGGGCGGTTGACTGTGAAGGGGAAGTGAAAGATGCAGTGTTCATTTCCAGGATTCTCATTGACTCCATAGAGATGGTGGGTAGTGAAAATGTTGTCCAAGTAATTACGGACAATGCAAAAGTTTGCAGGGCTGCAGGTGCTTTGGTAGAGGCCAGATATGAGCACATCTTTTGGACACCGTGCACGTACACTCCCTCAATTTGGTGATGCAAGCAATTGGCACCCAAATAGAGTGGGTGAAAGAAATATACCAGGAGTCTGAGGAGATCCAGATGTTTGTGACAAACCACCATATGTCACAAGCAATTTTCAGAACTTTTTCAACATTGGAATTGTTGAAGGTAAATTTTAAAATTTAATTTATTTAGTTTCATTTATCATTTATGTCATGCTTTACATAATTGAATAAAATAATTTTTTGCATTATTTACATATTTTAAATGTGTTATTAACTTACTATTAACATGTTCTTAGGTTGCCGAGACCCGGTTTGCATCTCACACAATTGTTCGAGACGACTTGTGAAGGTGAAAGATGCATTGAGTCAAATGGTTATTAGCAACCAATGGGGTATATGGAAGCAATCAAATTCAGAGAGGGCCCAAAAAGTCAAGGCATTGATCTTGAATGACGATTGGTGGGATCGTGTGAATTATGTATTGGAATTCACCGAACCTATCATGTCTATGCTTCGGTTTGCTGATACAGATGAACCATGCTTGGGGGATGTCTATGATAGCATGGACACAATGTTGGAAAAAATAAAAATAGAAATACAAAAAAAAGAGAATGATCCTGAAGACACCTTGTACAAAAGGGTGGAAGCAATTGTTCTTCATCGTTGGAACAAGATGACAACTCCATTGCACCTCCTTGCATATGCCCTATCTCCGAGGTACTATACCACTGAAGTACTTTCTATCCCAGGGAGAATACCGCCATATAGAGATCTGAAGTTGCTAATGGGTATAAGACGACATTTAGTAGAATGTTCAGTGATCCAGAAGTGCATGCAAGTGTCATGAGAGAATTTGGAATGTTTGTCACAGGAAAATCAAAAAATCATAATGCTTCTGTTGCTAGAGACCAATACAAAATGGATGGTCTTACATGGTGGTACCTCCATGGTCAAGATTATATGTACCTCCAACCTCTTGCAATCAAGATCCTCTCACAAGTAAGTTTTTTTTTTTTGCCACTTGTATTGTAAAATTTAACACTTAACATTCTTGAATTTATCTTGCATTTTTATTTTATTTTTAATTTTGTTGGTTTTTCTCTCGAGGGTTGCAAGCTCTTCTGCCACTGAGCGGAATTGGAGTACATACTCCTTTATCCACTCAGTGAAGCGTAACCGGTTGGCTGCAAAAAGAGCTGAAGACTTGGTGTATATTCATTCCAATTTGCGTCTTCTGTCACGTAAGGATCCTCAATACAAGCAGGGGGCAGCGAGGCTTTGGGATGTAGCACCCGAGTCTACTGACTTGGATGCAACCATTCAGGATCTTGCTAGAGCCACTATGGATGATGTGGGTGATATTGATGACATATCACATGGTGTTGGATCCGCTTTGGGTTCAAATGATGATGATTTTGAAGTTCAAACCACTCAAAATCCAAGTCATGATGATTCTGACAATCCTTTTGATGATTGATGAGCACATGAACAATGAACATTGAATCATGTTTCAATGTTTCATGAACTACATTTTGTAATTCAGTAATTTTATTTGAATATTTTTCAACTATCAATTGGCATTTAATATTTATCTTTGGCATTTGGCATTGATCAATGATCAAGTATCATACTATGAAATGATTTAGTTTTACAATTCTCTATATTTCTCTTATTTTTTTTGTATATCTAATACATATATATAGATTTATAATATATTAAATTATTATATATATATATATACACACGTACCCATACGTACCCAAACCCCTAAAAAAATTTTGCTCGTACCCACGTACCGGGTTCTCATACCCGAACTCGTCCTCGAACCTGAACCGGTAACTTAGGCTATTTATTTTCAATCCTGGATTGAAATCCAATATCGCAGGTTATTCATATGTTGGATTTCAAAAGTGTCTTTCCTTATTTGCTAGGGAGAGTTCTTTTGTAATTACTTAGGGATGATTTCATAGGAAGATTTATTTATTGAATTCTTGGTTTGACGTGTTCTAGTATTCAAAATAAAATACTAGAATATTCATTGTGACACTACTGTAATGAACCAGACTAAATTTTTTTTTGTTTTTTCAAATGCAATTACAATCAACACGCACCCGTTAAGGTTAGCTCTAAAACCAAAACGTTGCGTAAGCAACTCTAACCAAGAATGTACACCAGGGTCCCGATGTGGGCAAGGTGTGAGCATGTGGTCAGAGGATCTAATACAGATGCAAACTGAAAGGGAACTCTAACCAAGAATGCATCTAGGACAGACGAGCATATGGTCAGAGGATCTAGATGCAAGATGAACTGAAGTAAGCCTAACCAAGGATGGCACCGAGTGATGGCGAGCATATGGTCAGAGGGTCCCTACAACTACTAACTGAAAGTAAATAGGCGGCAAGCCAACCTCTTCCACTTATGCAGCGGGAAATACAATAAAGTAAATGAAAGATATAGAGGAGAATTGCTGATAGTACTACTAATCAGTTTACAATATGTTAGAATGCTTGCCAAAGCCCAGTAATTCAAGTTCTTCAACGCTGCAATAACATATAAGACTTCTTCAATGCTTAACAAACCTCTCCAAACTCAGACTCCTCACAAATCTGCATTTATATAGGACTGATATAACAGACCAGCGACTGAAATGAAACAATCAGCAACTCTAGAACCCACCAAAATACTCACAACTCACTCAATACTTGCCGGAATGACATGAGACTTGATGCAAACGAATGCTAGGATGATGACAATGAGACCTAGACTGAGAAATGACCAACAAAATGCAATATTATTTTTGTGCACACTTTCCAAGACAGCCCAGAATGGTACGGCCAAGGAGGGGCGATTTTGTAATATAAAATTCAAAACTACATTAAAAAATCCACAACTTTGCAAGAATGGTCGCCCCACATAGAGAAATGGATTTAAGCAATACCCAGAACAATGATATTTTTATTTCATGAGATATGAGCAATTCTTACAATCAGCTATGATATTCAGCAACTCCAGAAAACTGACTAATATGCAAAGAAACTGAACTAAGATGCTATAGACTCAAATGCAATGCTGAAATAAACTCACTTACAATCTACCTCTCAACTAGTTGCTATCTTTCAAGCAAGAAGATGAGCCAAGCTAGGAGGGGTGCTTTCCTCGAAGCAATCTGTAACCATTTCGGCAGCATAACTTTACTGAAAATATGAGATGATCAACTGAAGAGAAGAGGTCTCCTTTTATAAGCTTGAAGAGAAACTCCAAAAGTCTCTAGAAGGTGCGCCAAAAACAGAAGTCAAGGCAATTCAAATTTAGGTTGACTCTTTTCCCTCCAAGGTGGCGTCCACTTTCAAAGAAGCAATAATATTCACTTTTTTTCCATTAAAATAGTCTTCCCTTCAAGTTGGCGTCCAACTCTCCTTATGCATTTTTGAACCTTTGATTTATTTAATCTTTCTTGATGAGGCACTCACCCATAAAGTCCCCTTTTTAAAACAACATAAAGTTAACATGCTAGGCCAAGGGGGTTATAATATTAAATATAACATTATAATATGAAAATAACTTATCTCTCCATAAAAATGCCCCAAAAATCCAGAAACAGTAATACCAACTGAATCGCCTGAAGGAGAGGACCAACTGAACTGAAACCAACCTGTCCACTGCAAGAAATAGAACTTACTAAAAATAGTAAATTCATGAAGTTGCTCGGAATACCAAACAGACTATACCACTGCGAAGCTTTCTGAAAACCCAGAAAGAATCCGCAATCCAAATTCCAAACTTCAAGCAACCACCTCCTCAAAAATAGGAAACCCTAATTTCACCCTCCGAGTAGCCTACGGGTCTCCGAAATAGGCCAACGGTCAACTGAATCGATCACAATTGAGAAGGGGACATTACAACTACATGGGATTGCAGGCCCGAGAAGCCTAAGGGGGCCTCTTTAACCTTTATTTGAGGTTGCATGAACCATTTTAGCACTGCTTATTTAATGATGAAATAAAGAAAGAAATTTTATTAATGCCCATGGATGACCAAAAGTAGGTCAATGATTCTCAAGAGAACATCAGTATACAATAGAAAGTTCGTGAAATTGTTGATTTTAGCAACACTATTCTAGGATATACTAATATGTTTGTAGAAAGTGTTTGGACACTGGTATTTGCTATAATAAAGATATTTCAGGTTTTCTAACTTGAGGCAATTTATATAATTTTCAGAAGTGTCCAAAATTTGTTTTAAGATATCAGTCAAAATGTTTCTTGGCAACTGTCTTTATCTTTCTTATGTTATATTTCTTGATACTTTACTGCCTGTCTTATCTTCTACCTTTCTTCCTTGCATCTTGTCACTTCTTTGACCACAACTTTCAGTCTTTCCAAAATTAGCTGACTTTTTCCTCTTTATTATTCCCTTATTGCATTCCTCACTCTTTCCGACCTTTCTTTCCCTTGAATTCCACATCTCACATGCTTTGAGCTTTGTCATTCTACCTCGCTCACAACCTCCTCAAGATTTTTTTCTTTAATTATTAATCTATTCTGCACCTTATTTTAAACTTTCACATTTCTTAATTTTATTCTTATACTTTTTCCACTTATTTACTCATCTTTAGCATTACAATGTTATTATGCTAACATAACAGTTTCCTTTCTACACCACCAACACTTTTTCTATATTCCGCCCTCTTTCTAACCACAGTTTGCGTTACCCTTTTCACATCTTTGATTTAATCCTACTGTCTTATAATAATGATAATATAAATTGTACTTTTGTTAGACAGGACATTTCATCTTTGGTTTATTATTTTTCATATCCTGCATCTTTTCTCATCTTTAGCATAGTTATGTTATTATTTCTAACTAACCTTATTTTATTTTAATCTTATTCAGGCCACCATCTGTTATAGATTATTTATGAACAACCTCTTATAATATGTTGATTTCTATGCCCCTTCTTCGCATCACATGTTTTTATTGAGCTAACGTGCAATCTTATCATTTTATGTCACCATCTTGATGACAAACCATGGAGTGTGATCAAGAACATTGATGAAAGTTATTTGTACACAGTTTTTTCTAGAAGCCTTGTCTACTCTATCTTATGGACCATGAAAATCTCATGTTCATACCTGCCTTATTTAGTTTGAAATATTGTTTGATTAACCTTTCAGACGCTGGGGAGGATTCAAAGATTCATACAAAATCATGGAGTTCTCAAATGGTGATAGGTGTTGGAATGGTCCAGATAGAAGTTTGAAGGTAAGGTTTTTCCTTGACATTATAGTCCCATGTATGTAAGCCCCTCTGTTTTCTTTTGGAAAAGAGACTTTTTCTCAAGCAAGTGTAGTCAGATGAATGAGTTGATTATAAATCAATGGATGGAGATTTATTTGTATTTTAACCATCAGTTCATGCTCAAATACAGATCAGGCTGAAATGTGGTTTGAAGAATGAGCTTATTGATGTCAATGAGCCAAGTCGATGCGAGTGAGAATTTTGAAATCTTATATTTACTGTTTCTTTTTGCTTAGTTTGGAGTCTAATATCTGTTCTGTTGAATTTTTCCCTCTAAACGTGCAGGTATGCTGCAAGCCTCTTAACCCCAGCTCTGTGTCTAGAAGAAAGATTAAAGGTTTGTGGTTTGAATCAGAGGATATTTTATTCTTAAAACCTTGTTTAGAATGTGTTTTGAAAGCTGAACCTTAATTTGATATAAGAAAGAAGGTTCTAATATCTATAATAACATGGCAGGAAATTCAAAAACGCCTGGATTCATTAAACCAGGAGATTCAACATCACGATGAACTATAGGATTGCATTAATGAAGTTCTTGCAATCATGGATTAAATCCTTAACCGTTGACCTGCAGGGAGATTCATCTCCATAGACTTTTCTTTTCTAAAGGCAGTGAAAGGTGTAATTGCTCCTGAAAATTTTGCTGCAGAGTATTTTTTATACTGTAGATTAAGCCCATGATCACATTTTTGGAAAGTTTAGGCTGCAATTCTGTAGTGAATTTTGGCAATACAAACAAGGTGTTGCAACATCCCGGGCTGGTAATGGAAGTTATATTAGCCTGTGGAGGCCCCTTCTGAAATGAAGCAACCAGTTAGCTGGTGGCTTTAGCATTTTATCTGTGTAGAATAGCAGTCTATCTTAATGTTCTGTGTCAACTGTAAGAAGATGCTGACGTATCATGCATGGGGATAAGCTATATCTTCTCAATTTAGTCAGCTTTTTGGCATTCGCAGGGTGATTCTTTTTCTTTGCCACAATCTGAAAATTGGAATTTTATGGAATGGAAACCTTTTTCTATTGTAGAATCGTCTAGTAATTCTGATCCTTAATTCATTTTTACTTGTACAACGATACTAAACAAATATTTATCCTTAACTTTTCTGTATGCCAAATGTGCCCCTCTTAGTATCCAAAGTAGCTATAAAAATAGGACGCAGTTGAATATGTGTTAGTATTTGTTGTGAATACATATATTAGAGCTTAGCAAAAAGGAAACTTTTTGTGTGGCAAGAAAGTAATGAGAGAATCTTGTTAAAAACCTGCACATCCTTGGGTGATCTTGCGTACATTTTATAACAAAGCAAAAATGGTGTATAAACATCTTGGGTCCATAAAATTTTAATTTGATGTTGACATCACCAAATAACTTGTTCGTGATTATTCATTATAATCGCTGCCATCACCAAATAACTTGTTCGTGATTATTCATTATAATCGCTGCCATCAGATCTAGCTTGAAATAAGCTTTTTATGCAGTGGCTTTACAATATCTGAATCTGTGGGTATTATACAAGATGGCATTGATTCAAACAAACCTAGATTGGTAAGAGTCCTACGAGTGAATATTTGGTACTTGTGGAATTCACAAGGCATTAATATGGATCTTATCCAATGTCAGTGTTTGTTCTTACCTAAACCTTGTGAATATATATATGACAATGCTGGTTTACATCCATGATTTACCACTTTGCCTTCATCAGGTTAGTGTGGCATTGACTAGCCCTCTCACATGCCTATTTGTACCCTGTATTTATTGTTTGGGTCTTATTAAATTTTGGGTTACCCTCACCATGTTTTCCTTGCTTTAGTTCTTAATATTATTTTCTGTTATAACTTAGGCTTAGGTAACATGGCTATCTTGTATGTTTACGCTTAGTGAAGCTATATGCTCTGCTTGTTCCCATGTGTCTTTCTAATTTATTAGAGATCTAAAAAGATTGGAGTTAAGCACAAGCCAATTTTAGGGAGGATAATCAAATATTCAGTGTCACAATTTTCCCTCTACACCAGGTACTAGTCATTGAAATGTTCAGAAATATTTTGTTGATTTTAACAGGGCATTTCACTTGGCATTTGTACAGTATCTTCAATAAATTCCATGTCAATGTGAGTTTTGGTGATACTATTGTGGGATGTTTTATATGATTGTGCTTTTGGAATTCTAATAGTATCTCAATTATTATTAAGAGGGAATTCCCTCTTCCTTACTCGATTTGTCTTTATATTGATGAGTCAGGGTGTATCTTAATGACGTTAAGATTTAAGATGGTTGTATTACGTGTTATCATCTCTTTTGCTTCTATTGTTGCCTCATTTTGTTATGACATGATCCTAAAAAAAGGCCTCTCTATAAACTTGATTCTTTTACACGAGAGTATGTAGACAACTTGATCACCAAAGAGGTTCAAACTTTTTTTTTGACACTTTGTTCGAGTTTGAAACTTGATTCTTTTACACGAGAGTATGTAGACAACTTGATCACCAAAGAGGTTCAAACTTTTTTTCTGACACTTTGTTCAAGTTTGAAACTTACTTTCGAGTCATTGACAATAGAAAGGCTATATTTCTATGGCAGTTCTTGGGTAATGAAGCTTTTGCCTTCTAGCACGAGCCTATCCTAGATAACAATGTTTGGTTCTATAACTAGATCTTTATTCCTATACGTTTATAGGAACATGCCCATCTCAAACATTTATAATAAATGTAGATAAATATGTTTAGTGCCTACAAAGGTTTCCTAATTATTGTAATTAACTAAGAATTCAGCCAACTATATTGAGTATATTTTAAAATTCTCATAGGCCAGCTAAGCCAAGTCTTTACTATAGAATAGAAAAAATAGAGCCTGTGTTAGATATTTAGGGGTTTGATGGTGATATGAACTTTCCTTATGATTATTGATAGTAAAAGGGTGGGCTTGACTAGAGAAATCATGCTGCCTTAACCCTAAGTTATATAGGTTTATTAGTGACCATTATGTTGCTTAGCTTACTCATTTACTTTGGATTTTTCATAATAGTGATGAGTCTTGTAAATATGGAATTGGTTTTGAGCATGACTTTTTATTATATAAGTTTAATGCTGACCCTATCTCTTTTCCTTGGGTCTCTTTACTTGACCTGTTAACATGTTCAACCACGAAAAAAACCAATTGCTCAATAACCAATGATTTGTTAGGCCATGGATAATATTTCACTTTTCACATTGCTTGCTTTTAATGGTATGTTCTACTTTGGCATGACCACCTAAAGGATAATCAAGTCAATTAGAATGACTATTTATACATGCATCTTGTATGCATTGTACAAATGATCACTACTATAGTTCATGAATCTCTAGTCACGATTCTTTAGTTTAACTAAGGAACTTTGACTCTATTTTATGGCCCAGCAAGTATGAGCTTTGAAAGATCAAGTAGTCAAACTACCTTACATAATATTGTATCCATGAGTTGCTTAACACCACCTTATGACAAATCATTCAAGATGTTTGCTTTAGCTCAAGGGAGAGGTCAATGTCCCTTAATACCATAAGCATATCAATTGCACAAATTCAACAACATAAGATGCAACAATTACACAATATAAATAGAACACGAGATTTATGAGGAAACCCTTGCGGGAAAAAATCACGACAAAAATATTGCTTTTTACTAATCTTCTTTTTACAAATTTTGTAGGAACCAACCTACTAGAGGCACAAACCCCTCATTCAATTTGTGAGCACCAACCCACTAGAGGCACCAACCTTCTACTAAACAAGATCAATATCTCCTTGCAAATCTTTGCCTTTTGTTTCCTCTTTAGATATGTCACAAATTTTTCCTCTATATCTGCACTATCTTTTCTTCTATCTCTACATAGACTTCTCCTTTTATATTTGCCCAAACTCTTCTTCTATCTTTGGATAGATTCCTCCATTTATATCTGCCTAAACTCTTCCTTTATTTTTGCAAGATCTCACTACAATCTTTTTCTATATCTGTATGTATCTATCTTTTATATCTTCCACAAATGTGTCATTTATCCTCACTCATAAATGCTTCAACATTTGAATAATCTTCATATTTCATTCCCTTTCAAAGCTGCACTATTTCTTCTTACAAAGATTTCCTTCTTACCTTTCCATATGCAGATTTGTGAGTGTGGATATAATATATCTTTTATTCCACTACCCACCTCACATCTATCTCATATCACCAATGGTATTTTGTATACACTTGAATATAAACACCTCTCATGAAAGAATGCATCTTTTCATAAATGCAACTCTTCATTTACCTTAGTTGTACTACTTCCTCAAACTTTATATAACACATTTTTGTCTTTTAGTGAAACACTTTCCTCTTCATATGAGGAGTGCTTCTCCCTTAAATAAATCAGTGTCCAATAATCTGCCTTTTAATACATTTCAAAACAGATCACACCTATTCACATTTTAATTGTTAATTAATTGATGTTTATTTATACATGGATCACACCCCTTCCTCAATCAAGAATAAGACAAAATAACACCTTTTTGATGACTTGTAAATAAGACAAATTTTGTCTTATATGGAGCGCATCCTTTCTTATATTAATCGGACTTCTTCATATGTAAACAATATGAAACTTTTGGCTTATTTAGTAATCGCCCCTTTTTCTTGTCTTTATTCATCTTTTGTCTTTTCTAATTTTTGTCTTATTCATATTGTTGTCTTATATGATTTTTTAATAAGTGTTGTTCATTACTATATTTTATTGTTTAATAAACACAAGATTTGTGTTTTATAAGTGTTGTCTAAGAGTTGCATCTTCTCTAGTTTATTGTGATTGCTCCTCTTTGCACTTGATCATTGATTTATTAATCATCACTACCTGTTAATCATTAATTGTTGTATATTAATAGAATCACCGCCTTCAAATTTCATTGTATATCATATTCAATTCTTTCAAGTTAGAGATGATCTAGCCCTTCATTTTCTCAATCTGCTCTTTGCATATATTAAGGTCATGTATTAAATCATCTAACCAAAATTGCCAACAATATTTGCCATCAATGACAACTTCCAATTGTCTATATACCCTTGACATCAATGTCAATTAATGTAACATTCTTTGACATCAAACTTAGACAATGAATTCCTTCTACAATGGCTTTTATATCAATGATAATCAAATCAACAATCTTTCTCATACACTTGACATCAATGACCCATCTTTTCACTTTTGACATCAATGACAATATTTCTAACAATCTCCCCCTTTGTCATTGATGGCAACACAAACATAATTTTGTCCTTTTGTATTGCCCCCCCTTACTTATCTCTCCCCCTTTGACATCAATGGTAAAGGGATGTTTGTTTATAAAACATCTACCACAGATGGATCATGGAAAACATCTAATCATATTCTTTAATATTTATGTCCAATATAATAGGGATACACTTCTCCCATTGTTGGAGATTCTCTAATGCTCCTCCTTGCTCTAATATTCCTCTTTCTCCAACTCTTCTCCCTTTGTTTCTATGATATTTGGGTGACATGCTTCCTCTATAGCTTCTTTCTCTTCCTCAAATATTTTGACAACTTAACTCCCTTGTGTCTTGAAGCAATTTTCCCCTCTTCATACTTAGGTCTCATTTGAAGATGCCTTTCTAAAGTTCTTCCTCTTGACATCAATGACATTATTTTCTTTTTTCCTATAAACCTTTGTTGTAACTCTCCCTCTTTCTATAACTCTCCCCCTTTTACATTAATGGTAAAGGGGACTTCCATCCATGTCTTCTATGACATTATTACATCAATCAGAACTCCTTTAATGTGAGGTTGAACATAATCACTAACACAACCACTCGAATTTCCACTATCACTTTCTTTTTCTTTTACCAACACATGTTCTAGCAAAATTGTCAA